>JANHGL010015076.1:0-13634 GCA_024611195.1 Ceyx melanurus | reverse complement strand
ATAATATTTATATAATATTTATTATTTAATAAATAAAAAAAGTGGAAGGTGTAGTTTATAAACTGATTTTTTCAGCATTTTTTTGCTCTGGTTTGCAATTCCTAGTTGCAAAACAAGAGCTGTGAAAGTCCATCACTGGGACTGCAGAGGCTGCTCAGAGCCCAGAGACACCAAAGGTGCCAACACATCAGTTTAGGGATATTTTTTCTACTTTCACCTATATTATTGGACGGGGGATGGCAATTTATGGGGAAGAATTTGGGTGTTGGGAGCTTTGGGTTGGAAATTTTGTCAGTGTTAGGTTTTGAAACCCAAGAGGCTGGGGTGAGGTTTGTCAGAATCCTGCCTCCCCTCTCTTAGATGTTTTGAAAGCAGAATATTTCCATGAAATGTTTGGCTTTGTTGTCTCAGCTTTCTGACAGAGGGATGCTGGAACTGAAAATTTACAGCCCCATCTACTTATCAGGGCTTGATTGCAGCTGAAGCATGTGAAGAATCTGCCTCCCTCCTCCGTGGTGTTTGCAGAGGTCGTGCTAGACCAGTCTCCCTCACTCTTGGCCATTTCCTAGGGTTAAATCAATGGTTGTAGAGAAGAAACACGTGGGAAAAAAATGTGGAAAAGGCTTTTAGGGATGTTCAGCTATTGGAGGATGACACCAAGCAGAGATGCTTCAAACCAGCCTGGCACAGCGTGCAGCAAAGTGGGATTAAGGAGAAAGAGATAAGTGGAAACTTCACCTTTCATTCTGAAGACTCTGCACATTCAAACAATAGTTTTAGATTAGAGTTGTTCTAAAATATCTCCTTGCTGTATAAAAGCCAAAAATGATCTTTTCCAAAGCACTTCTTCAGAGAGCTTCGGGACCTTCTGTGGGATTTCTGATCCGAATTTAGTCAGGCCATCTGGAAATTCCATCTCAGGAGATCAAAACTCTTAAAAATTACACTATGCTCTTTGAATTTCCTTTCAGTGGCTCTCCATCCACCCCCAAAGTTGTATCCAGATGACATTTTTCCTTGTAAAAATTTATCACAGCCAGGCTATTAACCCTTTTCACCTGAAATTCTTTCACGTTTCTTGCCAAAAGCTTCATCACACTCCCTAAAACTTTCAAGAACTGGCACATTTTCCTCCTTCTGCTTCCTTGAGCAAAAATCACACAGCTCTTTGTACGAAAAGCTCTGAAAAATGATTGTGGGATATTAAGGACTCACCAAATCACTAAGCAACAAAATGACCAGATAGCATTTTTTTCCCCATTATCCATAAAAATGTTACTTCAAGTTTTGGTGACTCACCATATTTTAGAATTATTCCTTTTTTTTCTACTCAGAAACTTAGTTTTTAGGGTTGATGAGGGGTGGGCATTTGTGAAGCATCATCTCTGCTGTGTGTTTACAAAGCTAGTTCATGGTAGGGAGAAAAAAAACCCAATATATATGTGGCAGATCCATGTGTGGCTTTGCCATCCACATGAGGATTAATATACTGGTTGCCATTGTGTTATTGTATTATATATAATAATATATATATATTACTGTACTTTTATATTCTATATCCTTATATATCCTTACATCATTCCTAGGGTGAAGCAAGTGGATTTGATAGGCATTATTGGGATATTTATTTACATGGCTGCTGATGCAGTTGTGTCATAAAAAGAAAAAGGAATTAATTATTAAGTCAGATTTAATAACATCTGGCAACATTCCTCACATTCCATGGGTCCATGTTTTGGGTATGACTATGGGATATATATCCCATAAAATAGCACTAACCCTTGCCTTTTCTCAGTGACTAATTGGTGGAGAAATCTGTCAACTATCATGGCAAGAAATATGCTGGATCTACTTTTAACAGCATCATTTTTCTCTAGTCTAGTCAATTATGTTAATAGGTAATTATTTTAAGTAATTAAAGGTGCTCATGCTAGATGCATCTCACTGCAGACATGTCTTTTTATAGATGGGCTGATGGCTTCAAACTGGAAGAGGGGGGATTTAGATTAGAAATGAGGAATTTCTTTCACCCTGAGGGTGGTGAGACACTGGAACTTGTTGCCCAGGGAAGCTGTGGATGCTCCATCAGTGCTCAAGACCAGTTTGGATGGGGCTTTGAGCAACCTGCTACTGGGAGGTGTTTCTAACCCCCTGGTCTAGAGGAGCTGCAACTAGGTGATTTTTAAGGTGCCTTCTAATCCAAAGCATTCTGATTTATACATCCAGGGAGAGTGATGGAAGCTATAGCAGAATTTCAGAGTATGACTAACTGCTAATGGAGGTTTTCAACACAAGAGGTGAGTCACCTTCCCACACTTGGCCATCTAAAACTTCCACATCTGATTCTAAGGGAATTACTCAGGACACCACTGAGATTCAAAGGATAAAAAAAAGAAGTTTCCATAATGAAATCCAATTTAAGATAGGCATCTTTCTGGGACAGACAACACCTGTCCATTGAGTTTTTGGACTATGCAAGGACCTTACACAGACTGAATTAGGTTCAGATATCTCAAGGTAGGTGTCTTCACTTGGGTGGGATGAAACCCACCATCCCACAGACCTTGAGAGGTGAAAGTGAGATGGCTGCACTAGCTCCCCTCACCACCACTGTGGTGGAAGGTGCATTTTTCTCACTGACAATGGAATAAATGGAAGGTGACTATAGATTGGGCTCTGGTCTAACCACTTAAAGTTAAGACTAAATATATCTTGGGTGTTAATGTTGTCGATCCAGAGAGAGAGGAGAGACTGAAGTAGCAAAATGGACAAGTCTGAACTGGAATCCTAGGCTCCACGCACACTCATGAATAAAGAAAAAGGTTTTGTGCCTTAGAGATGACTTCAGAACACCCAGAAATACAGGTTGTTTATGTACTGCTGATCTAATTTGTGTCTGTAGCAGAGATCAGCTCTAAGATCACCCCTGTTCCCACAGGAGTACCTTCTGCTACGCTAGAGACTAATGACATTATTCCCTTCCCAGCCTCAGGAAATTACCCTACCTTGTCCTTCCTCACTCCAGTTTTACTTGCATGTCAGCACTGAGGGCATCTTCCCTGGATGTGTGTTTGTGTTCAGGATGACACCAACCCTTCCAAATGGATGGAGTTCCAAATGCTCTTTTTAACACCAAAAAAAAAAAAGGACGGTGTAATTCCTAAGGAATTTCAAGGAATATTTTGGAAATTAATATCTCTGAATTCATATGGCCAGGTCTTTGCCACGGAAATCAGTCCTGAAGAGCAGTCTGGAGGGGTAGTGGTGGCAATGGAGCCAGCATGGACACTCCTCCCCAGTGTTCAGAGCAGCTGAAGGGGAGGAGGTGGTGAAGGTTTCCAGAGTGTCCAGCTCCTAACGTCACCACGAGCAGTTTCACTGAGCAGGGAGTTGTCTGCATCATCCTGTCCACCTTTGTTCCCAGAACACGGGATCCCTCTTCCCACACTGCCTGTGATAATGAAAGGCTACAGAGGGGAAAGCCTCGCAGGGAGCAGCTCTCACTGTGCTGAGCATTGGTAAAGAGTGAAACTCTCTCAGCAGAGTTTCAGGTTTTTCCAGCTCCAGGCTGCCTGATGTGACAGGATGGCTTTCGGTAGCTTAGCAGAGGCTGAGATCATGTCTGTGTTTGGCAAACTGCTCTGCCGTGGCCCCGGGGCTTCTCTGTGGTGCTGAGCAGCCTCAGCTCCAATGAAAGCTCAGGACTGTGCAGCCTGAAAAGCTCTATCCCGGGCAAATGATGATGGCATGGTTAGTAAGCAGTTAATTGCCTGCTCTTTTATCTTAACTGGCTCGGAGCTGGTTTTGAAGGTTTTCTACTCTTTGTTTGATGCCACTTGCCTTGAACAACAGGCTCCATTGTGTATCACAGGCTCTTAAGGGAAGCAGAGGCAGAGAGCACAGGGTGTGTGAACTCCTGGGAGCAATGAGAATCTACACACGGACTCCCGAGTAAATAATAATAATAAATTAAAATAAAATAAATAAATTGAAAGATTGTTCATAAAAGAAACACCTGGATATGATGGATTAACTTAAATTAATAATGTAATAACTTACTTTAATAATTTAATTAACTTAAATTGGATATTTTTCCTTTCATTTTAAAGGGAATAAAAACTACTCTTTGAAAATTACCAAATCATCCACCCGCCTATATCACATTAAATGTATGGTGAGGAAGATGTTGAAAACCTTTGAACAATGAATTCTAAGGTGTGCTGTTAAAGGATGTTTCTCTCTTTACTCCTTACTCAGACTGATTCCCACTGTTGTCTGCAAAGCCTGTTGTGTGACATGAAAAAAAAACCAGAATGAATTGAAAATTAATTGTCATAAGTATGTGATAAAACTGAAGGTGAATCACTTGGTCTCCCTGGTGTCTCACCTTTCCTAACAGGATAAAATACAACCCCTTTATTTTCCATACCATACACCTACTACTCCTTTCAGCCCTAAAATGCACTAACTGGAGACCACAAAATAAGTTTAGCTGAAAAGCAAAGTGCCAAAGATCAAACAAGGAGATATAGAATCATAAAGGCTGAAAATGAACTTAAAGATCATCAAGTCCAACATCTACTAAACATTACCAGGAACACTAAACCATGTCCTCAAGTGCCACAGCTGGATGTTTTGAACTTCCCCAGGGATGGAGATTCCACCCCCTCCCTGGGCAGCCTGTGCCAAGCCCTCATCACTCTCAGGAAAAAAGATTATTCCTGATATCCAACCCAAACCTGCTCTGGAGCAACTCCAGCTCACCGCCTCAGCACCAGTCACCAGAGCCCAGCACTCACCTCACTGCAGCCTCCCTCCAGGAGTTGTAAAGAGCCAGAAAATCTCCCCTCATCCTCCTCTTCAGCCCAACCAGCCCCAGCTCCCTCAGCTGCTCCTCATCAGGCATTTTCTCCAGCCAGCCATACAACAGTTCACTCCATTGCTACAACACAGTGCTGCCCTTTAGCTCTTAAAAATCATCTAGAAATAAATTGTTGAAGGAATTTAATTGGTTGTGTTTGTGGGTTTTTTGTTTTTAAGTCTTTAATTTATCTTGTTTCCCTTTTCTGTACTATGAGCATTTCCAGAATAAAGATATCCATAGGAACTTTGCTTAAATACAGTCACCCTGTGTGACAAATGACAGAGATTTCTATCAGAAGACAAAAGAATAGTAGCAATAAAAAGAAAAACCCCAAACTATCTCTGAAATTGCTAAGAAAACTCAAATGCTTTGAGGGTAATTAGAGCCTAATTAGAAATCGAGATGCTATCAGTATGATAATAGTTGCCATTTGATTCATGCCAGTGCAGAATTCCTCCCAGTGCCACATGTGGTTGCATCCTGCAAGCAAACACCCAGGAATTGCTCTCAGTGCTTAGTGGTTGGATTTGTAAAAGAATTCTCTTTTGTTTCCCTAACTGCTTGCCTTCGAAGTCCTGATCTGATCGTTTACATTCATATTTATGAAAATGAGCAGCAGTTGCTGGAGAGTTGAGGATGAGAAATCATTTACATTTGAAATAAAAGGGTAACTGAATAAAACCACCTTGATGTCCCAGACAGGCTGCATCCTATGGAAGAAAATAAGGAAATTAACTGCAGGAAAAAGTATTTAAAAAGACTGTGGAAAATGAGGAAAAAAAAAATAATTAAAAATAAAATAATAATAATAATAATATATCCAGCCTTTGGTGTCTTTGCCACAACTGATCTACTAGGCACCATAATGGCATTTTTTGTTTAACTGTCCCTGGTTAATACATGTTCACCAAAACTCTATTTTAATTACAAATAAGATGGAAAGTGATACCTTGAACGTCAGCACATTGCTGCTTAATGTTCTTATTTACTTATTAACTATAGGAGGCTGATTATATTTGCTCATAACATGAAATTTAATTATTATTTTGTAAATGCTCAAGGATTGAGGAACAACCTTGAAACCCCAGAAGAAGGGTAATAAATCATTTTGTCTTTCAAAGTGCCACTTGCAACCATGGCAGACAGATTCCATCTGTAGCCAGAAGATACACACTTCCTTTCCTTCATGTTTCCATAAGATTGTTACTAACCAATAGACCTTTTTTCAACCAATAAATGTAATTCAAAACCACATGGAGTTAATTCTATTATTTTTCCTCTTTGGTAATAAGCAGTAGGTAATTAAATTAAAAAATAATAACAAATATCATGTATTATTTAATTGTTAGTAACAATTATTAGCCTCTCTTGAGCTCTGCCACAGATTTTAACTGATATTTCTATCAGAGAAATTTGAGTTAAATAGATAGTTAAATAGATATTCTATCAGAATATCTCTCCAATATCTATGTCTCCAGTGACATCAGCTCCAGCTCAGGAAGAACCATTCATGTGCCACTAAGAATAACATCTAGTTACTGCCCTGGAAATATGCCTCATTCTGTGAAATTAATGAACCACTTAATTCACTTTTAATAAAACCCCACCACTTTATGCCTGGTCTAGGAGTAAAGGAAACACCACCAGTCAACAATTCCACTTTCAGAGCTTCAGTTCCACTTCACTCCCATCAGGTTTTCCTTCCAGCAGCAGAGAACCCCCCAAGTCACTCTGCTCTCAGCCATGATGTGACTTGACAACCACAGGTTGGGTTCAACTGGTCCAGAGAGCTCTTCCCAGCCCTGCCATGGTGCTGTGATTCTCATCTCCAGTGCTGCTGCCCACATCATAAACCTCAGTCCACATCTTGGTTAAAATCACAGCCTACTGAGATTCCATGAAGAAACACCCTCAGTTTTCTTGAAATGGATGGTCAATGATATTTTCTTTTTATCTCGTGGTTGAGAAATAGAAAGAGGATTACAATTTAGGATTTTTCTCATCAGAAATAAGAAGAGAAAAAGAAAAGATCGCACTGCTTCAAACCCAGACTGCCACAGTTGCAGCTGGGTGCCTCCAGTAAAGCCTGGGCTGCAGTGCTGCTTAAAGCAAAGCCCAGGCAGCTCTAGTGTAAATATCTAGAACTCAGCCAGGCTCCTAAATTCCCTTTATAGTCAGTGGAATGAGGGAGGAATTTTTAAGGCATGATTCACCTCTATTTTAAACAAACATCTCCATAGCTCAGGTGCATCTCAGTCTCCAACCCTGAATCTTCAGAAAAGCCCCTAGTCTTTGTCACCAGCTTTCTCCTGCTCAGAAGCAACGAAGAAATGACAGATTAACTCATCTCAGCTTTCTGCTGTGGGGATGAACATGTTTTGGGAGTCATTTCTAGTGGTTTCTGCTTAAGATAGAAAACTAACTTGTTCAAACTCCCCTTTTTTACTCAAGCACTTACTGAATGTGAGGTGGTAGATTGCTCTGGCTGGCTAGCCATGGGAAACATCATTTCTTGATGCCATAACAGTGGTAAGAGTTGTCTTTTTAGGGGGAAATACACTTAGTAGAAAAATAGAAAGCCTAAATAGCCAGCAGAGCTTAGATGACTATTTAACCAGGCAGAACATGGGTTTCTTCCCACAAAAGTAAGGTACTCTTTCAAAATTAAATTCTTTCTTTACAAAAGAAGCTACTCTTTCCAGGCATCTAGAGCAGAGCATTACATCTGTATCTTGAACAAATATTCCTCAAGCTACCACCCAATAATCACACAGATACACTCTGATATGCACACTCAGCCTCTTCTATTCATCCAGAAAATAACAGAAGAAACTTTCTTAGCATGAAAGAGGCTTTGTCTCTGAGGTTGGTGTCTTGAAAAGCTCTTCACTCCTGTCCATATATCAGCAACAAATAGTGCCAAGCCTTTTAAGGCTTCGTGCCAGAGATTTCTACACATTTACATAAGCAGCTGGCAGAGGTTACTAAATATTCTCCTTTATTTTTTCATCAGCATTGACCATTTGGCTCCTCACCCAGAGCTGCATATGTTTTTGTGAGCGTTTTTTGTCCTTAAGTACCACTAACCTATTTGTAGAGCAAGGGGCTTTGTGATTGTTGAGAATTTATTCTTGGCTTTACAGTAACAACATTGACTGGAATGTTTTAAATGCCTCTGAGTAGCTCTGGGGATGCACTGGTGAGTGTTCATGACCTTGACTGATGGAAATGTTTCCATCAAATGCCAGGAGAAGCTCGGCAAGTTGATTTTCAAGGGAAGGAAACTCTCAGCAACGCTTCACCTCCACCAACTGCTACTGTTCTTCCAGGCATTTCATCAGACAAGATTTCAGACCCATCTCCTACCTTTTGTTGGGGCTGTGCCTCCCTGGAAAGGGGGATGTGATGCCAAACTGAACTCGAAAAGATGGGACTGACTCTTCCAAACGACCACACTCCAGTGTCAGAGACTCTAACGAGCTCCTGGAACGGTGGAGCTGCAAATCTTGGCACGTTTCCGCAGAATATCTGAATTCCAGTCCTCCTGCCTGGCTTTCATTAACACTAGCAATATGAAAGATTAAAAAGGGCAGCTTACTAAATATTTGCTTTGGATTCAGCACTTAATACTCGCTCCCTTCTTACAATTCCTCTGGAAAGAGTCCAGGAGGATGTGGTGATATCTTTTATCTGCGTATCAAAGCTGCAGACAGCGAAGAAAAGTCTTCTGAGTAATAATCTTAAGTAGCTGCATCACGCATAAAAAACTGATTATTTAATTAAAGCTGTCAGAGCTCGTGCACGCCGTAGATGCACCAAATGTGCATTAATTTGTCAGATGTATTAATTATGAAGAGAAATAGCAAGAGAAGTCAGTGCCATTTAATGCACATTCCTTATGTACCAGTGACATGCAAGAGCTGACGTTTCAAACGGGGTCAATAATCTGATTTTTCTTGTTTTGTTCATCACCACAACAAGTCTTCTCCCATTTTCTTTGGCATGTTGTAATACTGAATTATTTTGTTCCTTCCATAGCTACAGCCTAGGAGTCAGTAACTACTCCCTGAGAGACAGCAGCTGTTCACCTCCACTATCCCTTCTGCATTCCCCTCCTTTATCCCTTTATTAGCCATTTCCATGGGTTATCCCCTCACCTTTCCCTATTGAAAGAACTCAGACTGGACCCTCTTTAAGTCTTTCTCCTCATTCTTTCCCTTGGCACGGTGAACAAATCTTCACCATTCTACATTTACTGTGTGTAAGAAAGTTCAATAAAACTAATATAATTAACACAAAACTTCCTATTGTATGTCACAAGTACAGGATTTTCTAATATTACAGTAAGTTTTAACTTACTTCTTCAGCATATCTACGTGGATATAGAATAGAGAGGAAAATTCAGGATTTCTAGGAAAGGCCAAAATATTTTTTATATTAGAATAACCCTAGGACAAACAAGAGCAAGAGAGATAAAATCTTTACAGGAAGCAATGTGTTTAAAACATTCAGATAAGGGGTTTTTTCCTAGTTTGTTTTTTTTTTATATCAGTTGATGTAATAGGGGATATTATCTTTCCTTTTAAAAAAACACTATTTTCTGGTGCTCTCAGATCAATGCAGCAACTTAACTAAAACTGAATTATGGAGTGGTGCTCAGAGTAACACTTCAAGGGCAGCTCAGATCATAATGTCTGTGATGATGCTTGTACCTTCATCTTTCAAAAGAGAGAGTCTTCCCTAGCATTGAATTTCAGATCATTCAGACAGGCACAGGAATTAGTTGGCCATGAGAATTTCTACTTGGAGCTGCAAAATCTGATACACGTGTAAAGCAACTTTTCCAAGTTGCAGAATAAATTCACCAGTAGTTTTCCCACTCTCACTGTCCAAAAAGAAAGAAAAGCCATTCAGATTAGAGATGATGAAATTATTCAGTCTGTGTAAACTGAGAACAGATATTTCTTGTCTGATTCATCCGAGTCCTTCCAAAAATCTACTTCACTGAGATAAGAATTGACTGCATTCACTGATCTCCCACAATAACAGTGGGATGCCTATACAATTAACTGAGAGCAGATGTCCACAATTTAGCCAGATTAATCCCATCCCTGGTGACAAATGTCATCTGAGAAGTAGCTTTAGAATCCCATTTTCCTACTGTTTGCACAAGCCAGGGTGATGAGAATGGAGAATGGAGAAGCTTTCTGAGCAGCTGAGCTGGGTGAGTCAGGAAGGGTTAGAAATGTTGCTGGGTGTTATAATTACACTTGGTGTCATTAAGCAGGGAGAATGATGCTAAGTTCATTAGGGGAGTGGTCATTGTCTTCAGTGTGTGATAGTGAGCCACAGGGATGGATGTCTCCAAAGATAGCCTGGGATTATTTTGGGGTGCTTTTCAGTGCTGAGAACCATGGCAGGGGCTTTGCTGAGCATCTTCTCAATGAACAGCCACCATTTTAGTCTCAGTGAGAAATAGAGGAGCTGGCAGGTGTCTCCATTCCACCCTCAGTGTCTCTGCAGAAGGTGTGTGTTGTTTGCTCTCAGATGAAGAAAATCTGCTTTGACTAATAATGATAAAGGAATTAACAGCCCTAAGTGTTTCCTGCTATAAAAACAGTTGTTTGCTGGTTTTTTTCCTTTAATTTCCATAAATAACTGTATTTTATATAGCGATGTTTTATAGAGATGCTCTTAATATCTACTAGGAAGGGTGCTGAGGTGCTGTGATGAAAAGTGGCAAGACAGGATAGGACAGAAATTCAGAGATGGAAAAAGTTTCTTTTCATATCTTAAAATAAAAAGAAAAGAGTGAATTTTAAGCATCTCTAGACATCACTTCAGTGGATGCTACATTTACCTTCCCCTGTCCCTAGAAAGCATTTTTAAGCAACTAAATCTGACTCATCCCTTCCTTTTTTTTTAATTTTAATTTAGGTTAATACATCATTTACTTGCAACAAGGCATCAATATTTTAGAACTGATGTCTGAAACAGATGAGGTTTTTTTCTGTTTAAAAAGAAGAGTGGTGGTTTGTGCCCAATATTCTTTCTGAAAGTTTCAGAAGGATTTTTACGATATAATCACAAATTATAATTGTGTCATTATGCATAATTACTCTACACCATTACATCACATAATTGGATCAGTTCAAGTTCTAATTGCATGGTTAGAGAGATTTACTCTAAGTATGTTTGGGATATAATTACACTAATTTCATGATTCTGGGATCCGCGGAGTCCAAATTTTGTAGGATTAACATTTATTTTTGTGGTTCTGTCTCACAGAAGGAAAATCTTGAAGTGGTTTATTGGTTGTAGAACGGGCCCCGTTTGTTTCCACCAGTCTGGAGTGAATCTCTCCTGGTATTGGCAAGGTGCTGAGTTCCATTTGTGTGCAGAGAGATGAGAGGATGAGGTGGTCAATGTTAAAGATGCTGAAGGGCCACTTTGGCCATTGGTCTAGAAATGAGACATGGCCAACCGTAGTGGTCAGCACATGGCAAGAAGCAGATGGGCAGAGAGCAGCAGGAGCAGAGGCAGCTGGTGCACAGGTGGCAGGGTGTGCTGGTGAGGCAGGCAGCTGAGAGAAGCTGATGGGCTGTTACTGGGATGTCATTCGCATCCCAGTGCTCTGCTGGCACACCCGTGGGTGGCAGCCCGGACACCACCTGGGGCATTGCCAGCTTCAAAAGACTGAAAATCATCAGTCAGACAGGAAAAAAAACAAACCCTGACACTGACCTTATGATATTGGCATTAAAAATAATCAGATGATGCTTTCTATTCTGTTGTGACTTTTAAATGACCACCTGCTGCCCTTCCAGCAGTGGTGGGCACGCGATGCTTTCAGGTGGAAAAGTCAATAAAGTGCAACAACTTTCCTTATTTCTCCCATTTCTTCCTCTAAGCGAGTGGAACTCTACTAATTTCATCTTATTATCCTGAGTTTTTCAGTTTCTCCCTCTGTCTACAGCAGGTATTAGAGAATGTTTAATAAAGACCCATATAATTACTATAGATCTGTAAAAATATTTACTATAGATCCATATAACTACTATAGATCCATTAAAATATTTATTATAGATCCATAAAAATATTTACTATAGATCCATATAATTACTATAGATCCATTAAAATATTTATTATAGATCCATAAAAATATTTACTATAGATCCACATAATTACTATAGATTGATGAAGAATCTTTGTGTTTCATTTTCACATCTGAAATGAAGACCGCTAAGCCAGCTACCCTTGGAAGAAGTGACAACTACACCACTTTTCCAACAGCAAGGAATATATTAATTAAATATCTTAAAAATTAAAAATTAAAAGTTAAAAATCACCATCATCATCATCAAAGCAAATCCTCAGGTGATTGGAGTCACTTAGATGGACTTAGCTTGGACCACACACCAAATAAATGATTTTATTTACATATACAAATCGTGATGTTCCTGACTTCTTGTTCTTCTTATTTAGTTATATCTTGGTTTTCTTATTTATTATAATCAGGGGGAGGAGTCCTGCTTACACACTATTATATTTTGAATTATTAGCTCAAGATTTGGTGAGTATTTCCATGTAATAGATGCTGTTTGCTACCATTTGCCGTCCAATCATGGAACACCCATCATGGAAAAATGAATTTATTTTTAATTCCTTCCTCAGGTCAGGATCACACGGAATTAATGAGAGGCAGCAGCTTCCCTTTCACTGGCATGATAATAGTTGAAAGTAGACTTGTTTTAGATAAAGATTATTCCAGGAATTTCTTGATATTGGTATTTTTATGCATATTAATATGCATCCATTTGGGGGTAGGTAAGCAGAGAAAACAGCAAGGATTATAATAATACCATTATTTTTGCAGGTGGAATGGCTAAGAATGAATTTTTTTCCCTTCCAAATTAAACAGAAAAAAAATCTGTTCTGAATCTACTTTTGATCTATTTTTCCTTTTTTTTTTTTTCTTTAATTTCCCTATAATTGCTCTTTCATATAATGGATTACAAATCTTTAAATAAATAAAATCCTGCCTCTGTGAAACTTTATGTTTTGTGCTATAATTAAAGGGTAATCAGTATAGCACTGGACTGCCCAAAGTAATAAATAGCATTTTCAGATAATTAAATGCTAGGGCCAAGCTGAAGTATTTTATGACCTTAAAAGTCACTTAGTGCAAGTATAAGTAAAAGCTTTTTTTTTTTCCTTTTCTGCAGCCATATTTTAAACAGCTAATCAGGCATAAGAAGGATTTTTGGAACTAATGATCATTTTCAGTTTTCCTTAAAACCTTTTTTAGCTTCTCTTTTTATGCTCTGAAGTGTGTAAGGCAGAGGAGGAATTTCTTTGGGTTTTCTACCATCAATTGTATTCAACACTTCCCTGGGAAAAACATTGAAATAATTTATTTCCAGGTCACAGGACAATAATAAACTGCCTAATTGAAGAAAACTTTTTTCTGGTGTGTTTTTATTTATTGTAGTTGGTAAATTCTCTGTTGTCTGCATCCTCCTCTAGATTTCATCAGGTTAAGGCAGACGTTTGACTTTAACAGTTTCCACTGGGTTGATACTCAAACCAGAGAGGGGATTTTCCCACTTATTGGGTTTATTCAGGTGAGAAATCTCAGCAATTTCTCAAGGAATTATGCAAACAAATCACTGAAGAGATTGAAGCTTTCAGAAAGGAAAAGCTGGATGTTATTATTTTATTTTATTTTATTTATTTTTATTTTATTCTAATTTTTTTATTTTTATTTTAT
>JANHGL010015075.1:30878-50870 GCA_024611195.1 Ceyx melanurus | reverse complement strand
TCTTATATCTCTACCCCCAAGCTAAGTTTTCCAGGCTTTGAAATAATCTATAAAAAGACTACACAGACCTACGCTTTGGGAAACCCCGCCAGCAACACCAACCCACCGCGCGTCACCCCGAACCGCAGGCGGCCTGGGGTTTCCCCCACTCCTGGCCTCCGCGAGCAGGCTGGGCGCGGAGCACGCCGGGGTTTGTAGTGTCCCCAGCCCGTCACCGCTGGGCGACTCGGCGCGTGCGCAGCTCCAGCCCGACTTTGTAAAGTCGCTGCCTCAGGTTGTGCTCGGACCGGCTGCCATCTTGGCCGAGGGGGAGAGGAGCTGCTACGCCGCTGTGCCCGGTGAGGGAAGCGGGGCTCCGTGCGGCGGGTAGGAGGAGGCGGCGGTAGAGGTGCGGATGGGATCCTGCGGCGGGGCGGGGTGCGGCGCAGCGGCCCCACCGCTTTCCCCGGCTCCGGGCGACCGTGGCGCGATGGTAGAGGCAGGGGTCCGTAGGAGAGCTTGGGGGGCGTAGGCCTGGTTTCCTAAGGGGTTTCTCGTCCTCGGGAGGGCCTCGCTCGGGGAGGCCTTCTCATCCGCGCTGCCTCCCCGGGCGCTGGCGGGACGGCTCTTAGGCCACTGGCCTGGGCTGGGACGGCACCATCGTTCTTTCCCTGGGGCACGGGGTGGCGGTCCCGGGCCCCCGGCACTCCCCTTGGAGGGCTGCCCGGCCCCGCTGCCCCTTCTTCCGCGCTGGCGGGCTGCGCTGCGAAGCCCTTTCACCGCTCCGGCTGGTAGGGACAACTGCCCACGCCGTGGGCTGGGGTGTCCGTGCCCCCCAGCTCCGCATCACTTGTTACGGCTGTTTCAGCAGTATTGACTTCCCCTCCCTCCTCGGACCATGTCATGCTTTCCAGATTCCTTGTTGAGATCAGCCTCTAAACAAACCTTCGCCCTTCTAGGGCCTCGGGGATTCGCTTCTGTCAGAGGCTTTGGTTTTCGGTAGTCTTTTCATTAGCACAGCCTTCTTCACAGCCTTTATATTTAGTCCCCTCTAAGGAGGGCCACCAGCTCTGTCCCGGGGTCTGCTTCCAGATTAGGCCACTCTGCTAGTGTCGCTGCTTTACGAGGGTTCGCTGTCCTCTTGTTAGGATACAGCCGTGCCTTGAAGTTGTGTTTCCCGGCGATAAAGCGTAGCTGTAGCTGGAGATGTAAGGCGGGTGCCACCGCTTTATTTTAGAAACACGGACAAGTTGTAGCTGTTAACCCTCCCGCTTCCAAACAGGGTGTCATTGCACCTAATGTGGCAAGAGTATTTAGAGAAAAGCAGAAGAGAGTGTTTGAGGATGCTTTTATCTAATTGTCTGGTATCCACGAATTCAGCTTGTTTTAATAGTTGTAATTTGTGATGGTTAACTGACAAAAGAACTTCAGATGTGTGCATGATGTAAGAAGAAAAACAGATAGCAGTTTACCCTTGAAGCTTCAGCAAATATCCCCAGTAGAATTTACCTTTATAGATTAGGATTGAAGAAGTCAGAAACCAGGGCACTTTAGACCATATTTTTCCCAATATTGTATTATGTATTTTAGTGAGCTTCTCATTGTTTTGTTTGATCTTTTCCTCAACCTTTTGAAAGAGAAAAAGAGAGAAATTCAGACCAATAGTTGTAAGAAGACAGTCCATGTTGAGAAAGTGACAGATCCAAAATTATTTTCTCTCTTCTCACAGCATAAGTATAAAGCAGTTCTAATTTAATTCCAGTTACATCGCTCTATGCTACAGATGTTTGAATCTGAACTTGATCTAGTGTGCATTCTTAGTTGTGGGTTGGCTGACAGTTCTAATAACTACACTGACTGCATTCACCTACAAGTGATCATTGGAATAATATGTAGCATTCTGATCCAAAGTGTATTTTCTGGCCTTTAAAACAAATAATTGATATAGTGCATGTGAAAGATGGTGTTGCAGTGGAAAATAACTGAGACTTCTGAGTGCTAACTTTGAAAGCTTCTTACAGATTAAACAGTTATTTTGGGGCCTGAGAGAGATTGAGATAAGATTATTTATATGAATTTATAACTTAAGCGGTATCACCTTATTTTCTTACCTCATCTTTCTCTTCCTTCTTTAAAGTTCTGTTTCTTCTGTGGTTAAAGAGACTTGAAATATGTGTTTCTAAGTTTCAAAATAACATGTTTCTCTTGCAGTGTTTAAATGAAGCGCTTCTAAGAAAGCTTGCATTAGGACTGATTGTAAAATATGTTTCTTGAGGATTTAGTAAATAATTTTCTATTTTTACAGCATATGCAATAGATGCCTCTCAACAGCATTATCAGTATTGGTCGATGGTAGCATCTAAACAAGCATCTTTTATAAATTTAAGCTGTTTAAACAAAGTGGCAAATGTATTCAACCATAGCAAAGTGCTTTTCACATTGTAGCAAAATCAATTTGATCTCTGCTTAAAAGCAAGGAAGAGAGTCTGTAGGGT
Organism: Ceyx melanurus; assembly: GCA_024611195.1. Taxonomy (NCBI): domain Eukaryota; kingdom Metazoa; phylum Chordata; class Aves; order Coraciiformes; family Alcedinidae; genus Ceyx; species Ceyx melanurus. The sequence goes on along the minus strand of JANHGL010015075.1, from coordinate 48,396 downwards.
TATAGAAGAAGAAAAACCTTTTCTAAGTGGCAGTGCTGAGGGTTCTGAGAGTGCTGTCGCTGATTCTGTTTAGGTTTAAGACTTTCTGTTTGACTATGCAGCTATGTTCAGGTAATTTTTTGTCAGTCTATTGTACTTGTATGTAACTGAAGGAACTCCTTTCCTGACATGTAAGGAAAGTGAATACATGTGCATAACCTAGAGGAGAGTGTTTGTTTGCCTCAGTTGCTTTTTGTAACTGTACTTTGCCCAACTAGAGATGCTCTTTGAATTGTGTACTTGCCTCAGAAGAGGAAGCAGACAAGCCATGATTATAGTCTAGCTTGGGAGTATTCTGTTTTTCTAATGGTTTACTTCTTACTGTCACATACATTGAGTGTTTTTAAAAGGTTTTAGGCAATCCTTCTTGGTCTTGATTTGACTGTTACCTGAGTTAGTTCTGGGTCCATATTCTGGAGAGTAAAGATAGTTTTTCTTCATCTGTCTCATGTGAAGAATAAAGCAATAAGGACTTGAGCATTTTCTCTAAGTGACCTGCATTCATGTTTTACTTACTGTAGTGCAGAGCTGCTACAGTTGAAGGATTGATCTTTTTCTTTATAAGAATTGCAAATTACATTTAAATGAAAGTGGTGTAACAAACTGGGAAAGACCATTTTAAACAAACCAAGGCCTTGTTTCATGTGACCAGCTCTTAAGCTATGCCTGGAATTTCTACTTTTACTATACTGGGCCATACAGCAAACCTCCTGGTAAAACATCAAGGGCAAATATTTTTTTTTTTTCCCCTCTGAGGAAACATGATACTAGATCCTGTTACACTGGTTATTCAAATATAATTTTTTTCCCCAAACTTGGCAGTATGTTAATATGCTGTTTTGTTTTGTTTTGTTTTTTTAAGTTTTCTTCCAGGCCTCCTGTTTAGAAACTGATCATGGCTGCCTTCCACCCACATGCCTGAGCTATCCTAAAGTGAGCTGCTAGGAGAGGCCTATTGTTTCAGTCATGAATTGATGAACTACTTGCATCTTTGCATTTAGATCATTGGTTTTGAAGTTCAAAGCATAGACTCAAATTATGTTGTTGAGCAAGAAAAGGCCTATTCTCTTCAGGTGGATTATTCAAGTTTTATTGTTGGAATTCTTTTCTAATTCAGAAGCAATGCAAGTTGGGTGCATTAGCTTTTACCTGAAATATGCCTATCTCTGGGTTTGGATTGGGTAGGTCATGATGTGGAAGCTGAAGTGTTCAAGAAGAGGATGTTGATATCAGCCTCTATAAAATCATTATGCTCTCAGTTTTCTGTTCTTTATAGGTCTAGCTTTTTTGACACCTTAATTTTTGTTCTGTCAGTGCCATAAGCTGCTCTTCTCCACATTTTATTTGCAAAGCAGATAGATGGTGTGAGCTTGTCCTTTACAAGGATTCCTCAACTTTAAAGTTGTGTTGGTTTTTTTTTTTACATTGGCTTGTCAGAGCCTGAATTAATTTGCCTTTAGATCACTCTGATCAATTTATCTTCATAGGACTTGCCTCTACAAGTGTGTGTGCCTTGTGTGTATGTGCATTTCCTATTGTTGTAAATATATACTTTCAGAGACTAGATTAAAAAATGTGGTGATTAATATATGAAAAAGTTCTGAAGGCGATAATGTATTTAATCTTTAACCAGACTCACTAAGTTCTGTAGAAGTGATTGTAGCTGAAGTTGTACACCCTTTCCTATCCAAGTTAAGACCTCCTGGGCTGATATGAAGGGCACTTCATCCTATAACAGAAGTGAGCAAAAAGAAAACACAGGAGCTCAGTAGATCAAATGTAACAGTGACAAATGTGACACTAACATTTTTTTGTGCAAGGATATCAAGGCTGCTTCCACTCTTAAATGTGTGTGATTCATCCAGTGCATGTGTTATCATCACTGATGCAGTCCTCAAAGCAGCTTCAGATTCCAGCTGTTTGAAGGAGGGAAATAATGTGTATAATGAAAACAGGGAACAGAAATTATATGCTGATGGTTTAGGAAAACACTGTGGCCACCTCACTCTACATTAAAAACGCTTCTATAGCTATCCAAACTAAGTAGTTGTCAACTGTGTTTTCTGGTTGGTTAACATGTGTAACATTTCTAATTCCATGACCTAAAGATACAGAGGAAAACTTAAGACCAGTTGCCAGTACTGCAGATAATTGGCATACTCCATTTTGTGCTTGCTAAATTGAGTTTACCAATAAGACTTTTTAATCTTTTATGTCTTTTGGGAATGTGGCATGTACTGTATATTGTAATGACCAATTTCCAGAGTAATGCTACATTTGTTAAATATTTGCCTGAGTCAGACCTACTTCAGTCAGTGAATAAGCTTATCACAAGGCAATGGTGTTCTTGTTGTTCTCCCCTTTGTGCATCCATTGAGTCGGTGTATTTAACCCCTGTTCTGAAATCTAATTAAGGGCAAGTGGATTTGCTCTATGTGGAAACCTGTTGACATTACTGGTGGTTTATTTAGATATGGTTTAAAAGTTTTAAACATAGTCCTGTGGAGTGTGGCATATCATTGCTTTTCTTCCTTTCCAGCCTTCATCGGGCACTCAGAACTGAAAAGAATTTTATGGTATTAGTGTCAATTTGAGTTATTAAAGCAAAAGGTAACATTTAAGAAAAGTCTTCTTTCATCTGGGATGTGAATGTCTGTACAAAATAATACTGTCCTCTGAGATTAAAATGCTTTCAGACTACTGTGTGCTCACTTTGAAGCTGTGAACTTCTCGGTGAATTATATGACAGAATGAAATTCACAGTTAAGGGTGGGTGACATGAGAGCTGAGAGAGTAGGCAGTAATGGTAAAGGCAGGATCTAGTAGGAGACAAATCCTGTGCCATGGGTGGGATTTCTTTGATTTATGGAATTTCACTGCATGTTTTTAAAATAGTAAACTCTGTACTTTGTATTCCTGCAGTAAGGTTCTTATGCATTGCAAACTAAATAAAAGTGTCTGAACAAAACTTCATAGTCATAGAATGGTTTGGAAGAACAATTGTCAGAGCTCCTCACATGACTTAGGCTTTTTACTGATTAAGAAGGTCATTACATAGCATTATAACCCTGTGGGCCTATATTGTGGTTAATTCCTAGCTGGCAGCTAACCCCACACAGCTGCTTGCTCACTCCCTGCCCTGGTAGGATGGGGGAGAGAATCAGAAGAGTAGAAGAAATCTTGTTGTTTGAGATAAAGACTGTTCAATAAGCAAAGCAAAAGCTTCACACACAAGCAAAGGAAAACAAGGAATTCATTCACTACATCCCATCCCAGGCGGGTGTTCAACCACCTCTAGGACAGCCAGGCTCCATCATGTGACGTGGTGACTTGGGAAGACAAATGCTGTCTCGGAGCATCCTCCCTTCTTCCTCCCCAGCTTTAGATCTGAGCATGATGTGATATGAACTGGAATATCCCTTTGGTCAGTTGAGGTCAGCTGGCCTGGCTGTGTCCACTCCCAACTTCTTGTGCACTCCCAGTCTATGGTGGGGTGAAGAGCAGAAAAGATCTTGACTCTGTGGAAGTGCTGCTCAGCCATAAGGAAAACATCCCTGTGGTGCCACTGCTGTTTCCAGCACGTCTAAAATATATCCCTGTACTTGGTAGTATGAAGAAAATTAACTGTCCTAGTAAAAACCAGCAGAGCTTATACTCCAATATGTTTGTACCTTTGTTTTGCCACACCATACATAGACAGGTAACCCATGAAGTGGTGTATGTATGGTATAAGAAGTGTGCTTACACAGAATTGAGCACTTGAATTGGCACAAAGATAGGACTGTGTTACTGGGAGGAGTGTAAAAGGGAAGGTGGGACCACCCCTTCAGCAATCTCAAGCTGCCAAATTAGAACACACCATCTAAGCTGCCCTGATAGCAGTGACCATATTGCCATCACTCTTACTGTGCAGTTATCTCTGGCTCACTGTCAAGGTTTAGTTTAGGAGGCAGTTCTAAGCTTCTTCATGGACCTGTGGGCATTTAACTTGTATCTCTGCAGTATGGTGATTCCCTTTAAATGAATGGTGCAGTTAATGCTCATTATTAATAGATTCCACACACACACCCCTTTTTTTTTTTTTAATGTGCAATTGTCACTCCATATAGAAGATCTAGGACCAAGACTGAAACTTTCATTCAGGAATTAATTTTATTACTACAGTTGGAAGTCTTGGGTGACCTATGATTTCAAAAGAGAAGTCTACTTCATCTACTGATAAAGGGCAAAAGGGTTTTAGGGCAGCCCCACATAAAGCAAGTTAAATGGAAGTGTTGAGAATATTGTGAGAGTGGTGCAGTTCTGACTCCTCTCTTTTCCTATAGTGTTTGTTTCATTTCTCAGAGAGGCCTGAGCTGTAATGTAGCAAGCAGTTGCATTTTGCAGGTTTGGGAGGTTGTGTTGTCCTCCCTTCTGGCCTTGCTTTCGTGTTGCCATCTGGTTACTTGCAAAGGATTCCTAGGAAGCAGGTGACGGACTTCTGTTGCAATTGGAAAACTTGAAGATGATTCTTCAAGGTTTTGCTTGCAGCAGTTTACAGTTTTAAGAAAGACAGTGACCCATATTAGATTTTCAAATACCTCAGTGTTTACTTAATATCTTTATTTGGATTTATGTGCTTCACTTTAGTAATGCATAATTTAGATTGGAAAGATGAAAAATTTAATTTGCAGCTGGCATTGAATTTAGCACAGAGGAATACTATTGTGTTGCAACACTAGGTTTTTGGTTTTAGTTTTTTGTAATTCTTAAGACTATTCAGAGAAGCAGCTATTTTTTCTAATGTGGCAATGTATATATTCATACTTTAGTAACTAGCTAACTGTAAGAGTTTCAGTGCACTGGCTACATTAGTTCTTACAGCCCACTCAAAGTTAACCAAGGGGAACAGTATCTTCTACAATGTGTTTTGCTAAAGCAAGTGAAGTGCAAGCTGCAAACCGGCAACTTTCTTTTTCAAGAGATTTCAAATAATCAGCAAATTTCAGTTTGGGATTGCCACTGGTAGTAGAGAAAGATCACTTTTTTGATAAGCCTTGCCAGGTTGAGTAGCAGATCTGTGCAGCCTGGTTTGGTTTGTTGCTCAGGTACCGACAGTGACGATCTGTTTAGCAGGTTTTTGTCAAGACAAAATCGTTTGCCGGTGTCTTTTTACGGACACCTGCATGGCCCCTTTTTTCTGCTGTCCAGGGTTCGGCCAGGATAGGGTTAATTTTCACCAGCAGCTGGGAGGGACCCCAACCGGGATAAACAACCGCACCAGCCAATGGGATGGTCCCTCCCGCATGATGTCACGCCCGCTCTGGAAGGGAGGGCTGGCCGGCGCCCGCGCCTGTTTTCAACTGCTCCAGGGTGTGGCTTCAGCGAGGCCGGGGCTGGGAAAGCACCATCTCTGTTGTGGTAGAGCCTCGAGCTTTCCAACACAGAATCACAGACTGGTAGGGGTTGGAAGGGACCTCTGGAGATCATCGAGTCCAACCCCCTGCCAGAGCAGGGTCTCCTAGATTAGGTCTCAACAGGAACACATCCAGGTGAGTTCGGAATATCTCCGGATTATCTGTGTTCTTTCATTAGTATTAATGTTATTACCGTTGTTTTCTCCTCTATGTGTTTATTAAATTGTCCTTAACTCAGGGCTTTCATCTTTTTCTTCCTCCTGATTCTCATTCCCATGCCACAGGAGGGGGTGTGGAGGGAGGAGAGCAGTGGGCTGTGTGGTGGTTACTTGCTGTCAGAGGTTAAACCATGACATCTGTGTTCCTGGGACCAAAGATACAGAGGTTTCCCTGGTGCTCTCTCGTTGTTATACCCCCAGAGAGAGCTACTTCTGTACAAGTGTAAACCTTCATCAGTGCTAATGAACACTCTTAAGATTTTGTGTACTGCACAGTTCTGCACAGAACTCACTCAAGAATCATGTTTATGTTAATATAGATATCAGTTTTATTCTATCTCCTAGATTTTAGTTTTCAAGGTGACAGACTCTGGGTTTGGTTCTGGGTTTATAGACTGTTAGCTTTTTGAAAGGCTATTATTTATAAATTTTAAAAACATTTTTTGAAACGACCATGATAGTGAGTGAAGGTGTCATTCTTAGTAATGAATATGAGTAATAGTATCAACTAATAGCCAGGCTTTCTGGGGTTCGTTTTGCTTTGTTGTTTTGTTGGGTTTTTTTCCATTCCCCCAGAGTTAAAAAGAGTGTCTAGATTTGTTTGAATAAGGGTGTGTATGAACTATTCATAGATAAATGTAGAGCTGAGAATGGAATTGTGAAATATGCTGAATGAAGCATATTTTTCTCTGTAAAGAAGGAAAAAAACTAGTGGGAGGAGATTACAAAAGCCTCTGTAGATGTTGCCCTCTGTTAATAACTGAATGTATAACTGTTTTGAAAGTGGCTTGTTTAAAAGCTGCAGGGTAGATGGTGAAACAGAAGGTGGCCTTGCATTTTGTTGTACTGTTTTTATAACAGATTGTTATTGATGCTTCAAAAGTAATCACGGAATCATTTAGTTTGGAAAAGACCTTTAAGATCATTGAGCTCAACCATTAACCCTGTTATGTCAGGTCTACCACTAAGCCATATCCTCAAGCACAACATCTAGATGGCTTCTTAACACTTGCAGGGATGGTGACTCAACCACCTTCCCGGGCAGCCTGTTCCAATGCCTAACAACCCTTTTAGAGAAAAGTTTTTCCTACTGCCCAGTTTAAACCTCCAACATATTTGCTATTTTTTTCCTCTCTCTTCCTATGAGCATCAAATTAAGTTCTGCAGTTTCTCAAAATTCATTCAATGTTTTCTGCCTTTTAAATTGGAGAATAACATAAAACTCTAATCTGAAATGTGTGGGTATTTCTGTAATACAGAGGTAGGGGAGCTAAATATATTCACTAGGAACTGAAATGAGCAAAAGTTAGTAGATCTGTTAAAACCATAAAACTAAAGTGGTAGAACAGCACATTGATGTGAATTTGTCAGCTTGGTATATAGCTACATTATGCCTCAAGTTACCTATATATATCATTGAGATTTTGGGCAGCAGCACTTTTGTTTGGTTTTGATATAAGGAGTGAAACTCCACTGACATTCTTTCCCACTGAGATTTGGATTAATTTATATAGCTACCTAGGATAAACTTTTAGAAACTGTTAGAAGATCAACATCCTATAGGTGACACTATAGCCAAATGTTGTCACACATAGCATATCTTTAATACTGGGACAGCAGCTTTGTAGGTGTGCAGAGATATGGAGCAACATATGAGTAACTGTCCAGATTTGCTCCAAAGAGTTATCGCCATATGAGTTAAAATGAAGGAAATTCTTAAAGGTGTGCACAGTTGGACACCTGCCAACAGCAAAGTAAAATGTCTTTCTGAATGAAGAGTATCAATCATGATATTCAGTGACTCCCCCATCTCTGATGTTATATAAATATGAAAGGATATCACAGCTCCAAGACAGTGATAAGTGAATGTCTTAATACGTTTCTTATCAGAGCAAAAGAAAATTAAGCCAGGAAAGCATTGTGTATATGAAATGTACAATAGCATTCTTTCTGATAGGGCAGTTGAACTTGGCCTTCTTGTTTGCATATTTTTCAGTTTTGCATTATCTAATTGTCATTAATTGAAGCCAGCTAACACAGCACGGCATGTGAAATCTTGGAGGTTTTGTAAAGATTGACTGAAATCATTGCTTTGCTCTTTATAAGAGAGAACAGCAATAAAGTAAATGGAAGTAATTTTTTAAAATGAGAAAATAACCTAATGTAGGCTTATGCATTGAATTTTAATACAGGACTTGGGAAGAGTTGTAGAAAAGAAAGCAGATGGCACAAAAGATGAAGATTACTGAACCCGAAGAAGGTATATAATGACTTATGCAGTCTGTGCCTTTTTGTTCATGATAGTAAAACTTAACCCATAACCAATAACTGGGCACTGGAAGGGAACTTCCATTTGAAAAAAAAAAAAGGTAAATCTGTATAAACAACTTGATATAAATAACATAACATTATAACATCTGGGTACTTTGAGCCATAAAAGAAATAGGCTTGAGCATCTGGATTCCTGAATGAAGAACAATTTGCCTTGCTTTGCATGGAACAAGGTACTACTTGCTTTCCAGTCCACAGATCAGAACTTTGCTCTGGTTGAAAAATTTTCCTGAAACATCAGCGTAAAAGTATTATGGTGAAACATGGTTCTGAGTCAGTGCAGTATTGTTCTGAAGCTATATTACAAAAACCAAAAATATATGTTTTTAAAGAGTTTAAAAGGCCAAAGTGAACTTCTAAAAGCAGCGATTTGTACAATGCAGGAGTTAATCCAGTTAATATTCAGTTAGTACCAGTAACTCAGCCATTTAAATATCTGTTTACATTTGTGGTAATTACAGCAGTGCCAATTTCACTGTCTTCTCCTGTGTCTTCCTAATACTGGTTTAATTCTCTCCACTATGGGTTACAGGAGTGCCCAACTTAACAGATCTTGTTTTCCAGAGGTGGTGTTTATGAACCAGCCTTTTTAAGTATTGCTCTATTGCTAAGATTACATCAGTGAACCAGTCTTAGCTGAATGGCTTGCATATATGAATTGTTGTTCTTTCTGAAATGGATTGTACCATGAGAAAAAAAATGGCTATAATAAAAATAGGCTATCTCTTTGTTTTCAGAAATGGTTTTAATTAATCTTGTGCAGCTCTGCAGTGGCTTTTCTTTCCAGGCTTTATGGAATCAAGCAAAAGGTATACAATGTGCATGAACAGGTTTGATTTGTTTTTTTCCCCCTCCTTGAGCATTTCTTAAAAGCTAGGAGAAGCTAACATCCTTTTAGTGATGCAGGAGATTCACTGGCAAGTTTTTGAGTTGGTGGCAAAACCTGTTTTGTCCCTTTTATTTTGTATGCCACAGTTTTAGTGTAAGAACAGATTGTGGTTAGGGAATTATTTAGGTACTGCTGAAAAGGAGAAAAAAAACCTTGTCAAATTACAGGATATTTTTTCTTTGTATTTTGTATATTACAATAGTTTCTTTACATGTCTTTTAATTTTTTTTTTCAATTTCTTTAATAAGTATCCAATACAATATGTAGAAAAAAAGTAATGAAATATTTCTGCTGAGGTGCAGGTTATACAAGCAGCCTTCTTGGTGCAAAGAAGTGTTAATGAATGAATTATCTATAATTTTGTTGTAAGTCTTTGTTTTGGGAGGCCTGAAGACATAGTTAATTTGGTTTGCAGGCAGTGTTGTTATAAGCATTTTTCTCTGCAGATTAAAGTTAATGCACTGGTTTTTCTGATCTGCATAGTTTGCATAAGGAGCACTGGTAATCCATTATATTTGAAGGCTGTAAAATTACAGCATGAAAATCACTGAGTGTCTGGACACAACATTTCCCAGGTTATTCTGTCTTTCCTTGGGCAATCTCTTTGTTTTGATAGCCAGGTTAAATGTTTTTCAGCTTTCCCAATTTAGAAACTTTGGATTCAGAAGTTTCCCATGTTCTGTTCTCTTTTGAAGTGGTAGGTATTTAGGGGGAAAAAGAGGAGTTAGAGCTGAGGATTAGTGTTGTGTAACTGAGTGTACTTAGAAAAGGTGTTTAAGGCTGTTAGCCTGTAGTTCCTTAGTCTTTGCTACTGTCATTTTAAATCTGTCCATGACCCAGAATAGAAAGCCATCTTTTGATCCTGTTGTAGGATATCAATATGGTGTCACACTGATTATCATTCATGTTGTGTATGAGGTTGCAGGAAATTAGTGCAACAAAACTCAGTATAAGACTTCATAGGAGGGGAATGTGCTATCTACTGTTAAAGTCTCTCATTAATTTGCTCACACTCATTCTCTCATACATTTCAGTTACTCTGTCTCATACTCATGTACTCACAAGCACCAGGATGTTTTTGTGTGTTGAGGTGGTGTAGTCAGTGTCCCTTATGTGCAACTTGGAGCAAGGAACTAATGGTATTTAACTGTTTATCATGCTTCAGGTTCCATTTGGTAACAAACTATTGATGGGGTAATTTATATCCTTTGGAAGACAAGTTGTTTTACATTAGTCCTTTGCTTCAGAATCTGACTTCAGCCTTCAGAAATCATAAGTGAAGGCAATGCTGGTTATGTTTTCCTTACTTGGAATATCTGTGTAGCTATGGTATGTTTTCCTGTTTGGCTAACAGGAAAAGGAATGACATGTGATGTAACGTAACACTGACACTCTTCTCTTTAAAGCTCAGGCTCTTTTCCTGACCAGTGATCTGTGTGGTAGTCTTAGAGTCTAGACACAAACACTATTCAGTTTTATTGCTGCAAGAAATGTCTTTTGTTATGAAAAAACGCCATTCTTTAACCTTTGTTTTGCTGATTTTTTTTTTCTGATTTATACATCCATGTTTCCATGCCTTCTTTCTTCATACTAATCCTAACATTCCCATCACAGAATGTTAGGGGTTGGAAGGGATCTAGAAGATCATCTAGTCCAACCCCCCTGCCAGAGCAGGATCACCTAGACCAGGTCACCCAGGAACACATCCAGGTGGGTTTTGAATGTCTCCAGAGATGGAGACTCCACAACCTCCCTGGGGAACCCCTTCCAGAGCTCTGTCACCCTCACCGTGAAAAAGTTTTTCCTTGTGTTTACCCTAAACCTCTTGTGCTCCAACTTGCATCCATTGCCTCTTGTCCTGTCATTGGATGACACTGAGAAGAGTCTGGCTCCATCCTCCCTACACTCACCTTTAACATATTTATGGCCATTGATGAGGTCCCCCCTCAGTCTCCTCCATCACAGTACTCTTTAAGGTGTATCTACTTGTAGCAGAAAAAAATCCAACAGAAAGATTCACATGGTAGTTATCTAGAACATAGATTTAAATAATCTCATAAAATATGGTTAAACCTATTGATTTAAAGGAGATGTGGCTTCTGAATTTGATGTGCTACTCAACTGTGAAAAGGTGTAGCAACGATAGCCTGGAAGCCTACATAACAAGAGAGTGGTTCCTGTGTTGAGCCAAAAGTACAATTAATTGATTGTATGTATTGTATATGTGAATTAGGGAAAAAAGTGTAGAATACAAATTAAGAATTCATAATGGATGAAGTTTCTGTTTCAATGTCAATAATTTCTCATTAGCAAGCCTGTAGTAGGGAAAGGACAAAAGTTGGGTGCCTCTTCTCCTATGTTTCATGGTTTATATATCTTCATTGCAGCCTCTGAAGGTCATGTCATTTGGATTACTTCCCAAATGGAGTAAATTGTATTTCCCACAAACATATTTTTAGCTAGTATATTGACCTGTATAAGTGTAGTCTTTTATTCCGCATCTCACTCCTTATCAGACCAGCTGCCTGTACGTCAACTATGTACGTAGCTGAAGCTCGTAGGCAGCAGGAGGGAGGTGTGCCCCTGGTGCTGACTGGCATAGTATGGATAGCAGTGGAGATAAGAAAACAACAGCTCAGTAATTCAACCTAGAGTCTGGTTTTACACCCAGTCTGCATGGTATTTCACAAAAAAAAAAAAAGATGTAGGCATCTTGGACTGTGAATTTCACCAGACGTTTATATATAACATACACTGCTTGGATTTTGCTGCATTTTCAGTCAATAGGTGTAGTGCTGCTCACATGCAGTAATAGTCAAGGGAGCTAAGCTGCATTGTGCTGTTAAAACTTTTTTTTCCTCATTCTTACTATAAATATCCCTTGATGCAAACGTCATAATTCCTTCCCTTTCCAAGGTGTACTCAACACTCTCACTGTCTGTGTATATTCTTTCCTTCCTTGTTTATTAGTCAGCAATTTCTATCTGTTGTCTTACTTGTTTGGGCAAAACTGACCATGTCCTTAAAACTTAGATAAATAATAAAAACAACTTTATCTAACCACTTTTTACTTTAAAGATGAAACTTGAAACAGTTACATTAACTGCAAATTTGCTGAACTAGCAAGGTGCCAAACTAACTGTATTTGCCTAGGCTTGCTGGATACTTATCCAGCATTTAAGAGAAAAGAACTTTTCCATAATATGCATTTAAAACGGCTTCAGTGTTTTGGGGGAAGGAGAGAAAGCATTTGTATTTCATTCCTTGCGCACAAGAAGGTGCAGTGTTAATGTAAATTAAACAGATGACTTTTTTAATGTAAATTAAACAGATGATATTCTTTGAAATATCTGGTCTAATCTCTTCCTAAGTGTCTAACACATAAAAAAACCCCTCCAAACTGTTGTAGAGGGGATGTGGTATATCTTGTACAGTTTTTTAAACAAAACTTTGTACATTTTATGCTTTTTCCAAAAGTGTGTATTCCTCTGTTGTTACGAAGTGAGGTTTTCAAAACCGTTGTTAAAATTACTGTGTATGTTGACTTTTTCATTGTGATTTACTTTTAAAAATTGAATTATTGAAACAGCAAATACATTTTGAATTGGTACATCTGTAAAAAACAGTTTAGCCTGTTCTTAATATTAAATACTGAACATAGGGCTTACAACAACCAACAGTGTGCAATGATTTCAGTATTTTTTAAAGAGCACATGCCGGCATTTTCAAATCTATGCATGTATAATATACAGTCACAGGATTTCATTCTGACCTACTTGTGTTGTCTTTCAAATAAATATGAAACAAAATTACCTTCTTCAGTAACTCAGTTCTTTAAAAGATTAATCCCATCGCTGAATAAACTCATCATAAGTGAAATTGGTGTGACATTGAAGATCTTCTTAAGCCTTTGATAGCATTTTTCTTCTCTTTACTTACTCTCATTTTGTTGGGATAAGAAGCACCTTCCCACATCTTCCCTTACTTTGCTTCAGCCAAGAAGCTCTCAAAAGTGCTTTTCTCCACATTCTTTCTCATGATTTCTCAAAAGAAAAGTAACTGAGGATCCTCCCTTTATGCCTGCCTTTTCCTGGAAGTGTTGGTAGCACGTGGACTGTGCTTCTCTAGTATTCATCCTTTCTTTCACACTACTTGCACACACATTAAAACAAATCTAGTGAATAATTCTGTTGATTTGGATTGAAATGTCATTGAGATGATGCAGTTTGGCCTTGTAGCATCAGGTCATGTTGTAGGGGAGGCTTCTGAGAAAGCACTCCAGAAAGAATTTGAATTCAGAGAAAAGAATGGAACCAAGTTTCCTACCGTGACGCGGATTTATTTTAAGCCGTGTTTCTTCCAATCCACCTGAGTACAAACAATGGCACACACAATTATGAAGCAGAGCATAATTTATCTAATCACCTCCCATTATGGTAGCATGTTATAAAAACAAACCTACCTGGGAGTAGGTGTGCAGCCACTGAAGAAATTCAGGTAAGCATTTGGATGCCTTATTGCATAGTTTGTTATGCTGCCCTGCTTCTTCTGTCACAGCTTTCAAACCTTCTGACTAAGGTTCTGAAATATCTAATCTGGCTGGTTTCTTGCAAGAGGGTAGCAGCATCTGAGTGGGAAAAAATGGCAATATGAGCTTACTATAGTTTAATATAAACCCAGGAAAAAAACTACAAAACAACCAAGCAAAATCTCCAAAACCAACCCACAAAACAAAATCCCTGAATACTTACGGAGATGTAATTTTCTGCTTGTATGTACATTCTTGGTTGTTTGGAATGACAGTTTCAAGTTGTGGAAGTACTTGTATTACAACAAATTTATAAATCATACATACCTAGTTTATAATGATTTCTTAAATTATATTTTTGTTCATTAAATGATAGTTTGAAAGCAGTCATTATACTTTTCCACTGACAAGGTGTCTGAAGGTCTAGTTGAGTTTAAATCTTGTTCACATCTAATAGCCTATTCACATCCAGTTGCCAACAGGACTGCTTGTCTTTATATTTGTTTTTCACAGAAATATGGTTTCAATTTTAAAAAAAACCTACTTTGCTAATGACTGAAGAGTGTATGTTGTCTTATTTTGTGATTAAGTTTATAAGTAGCCATAGAGTGTTTTTAAATCAAACATATGTGATGTTACCATTAAAAATAGCTGTTAATACAGCAGTTTCTTACCACACAGAATTAATCTGTGTGTATTTTTTACATAAAGAGGAGTTAAATGCTGAAAATTAGGGCTAAATACAGAAACCAGCTGGATGTGTGTGACTTGTGGGGTATTTTGCAGGCTCTTCTTGAAAGTGTAGATCATTAATCATGGATTCTTATTTGACTAAGTAATGTATTTTAGCCTTGTTCCCTACAAAAAATGAGGTGTATAAAATTCCAACTGCCAAACCCATCCTGCTCTCTTCTTCCCCTTTTCCCCTGTGTTGCTCTGGAAACTTTAATTCCTGATCTGTTCCAGCTAAAAATTCATGGAAATGGAGGTACCTAAGTTGGTTAAATTTCTGTGAGTTATGAAATATCTTATGTACGTGTATGGTAGGGAAGAGACTTAAAACTAGTGCCCATCTGAGAGAGGAGCTGCAGTGTTTGTTCAGGGATTATTGCTTGCTAGATGCCAGGATTGGAACCAGTTTTTCTGCTTGATGAGTCTTTTTCAGCTGGAGAGTGGATGAGGCACTGGAGGCAAAGCACCTGAAAACTTGTAAAGAAAAATAGGACTACTGAAGTGCAGGGCAGAGGTAAATTGATGCCTGCTGCTCCTGCCTCTGGAACTCTACATTTTCCTGGTTAACTAATGGAGCTTGCTTTAAGTGAAGAGCCTCTGGATTTTAGCAAGCTGCAATAAAATAAGTCTCTTCAGTTTTACTGCACAAAGCTAATTAGAAACTTTATGGCAGCTGAGATAATGAAACAATGTGTAATGAAGTTTCTTTTTTTCTTTTTTTTTCTTTTTTTTTTTTAATATTTTAATATTGAAAGGCAATAGATTCTTGAAATTTTACCTAAGGTAGTTGTTAGTGAAAACTTTGTTTCACTGAATACACACTTGCATGGCATGTGATAATGACAAAAGTTTGCAGGGCAGTCATTTCAGATGTGATTAAGTTGCTAGATTTTTTTTCTGCATGTTCTCATTTAAAATGATCAAATATGAATAGAACGTTTGAAATAAGTATATCTTGCAAGCTTAGAAATGAAAGTTAAGCTTTAACATCTGCTTTTGAATTGATGCTGTCCACCATATGTGCCTAATGCATTACTTCAATTGCAAATGATCACCTATAGTAATTGCATTTGTATTGTGTAGTGGTATTTCCTCATGTAGAAATAGCAGCTCTTCTGCAAATTCAAACTCCTGTAGGCTCTCAGGTATATCCCTGTTGGTCTAGACACTATTTAACCGCTTTTTTAACGTGTAAAGTGTACCTCGTTTTTGGTAGAACTAATCAGAGGATCAGAATGAAGAATTGTCCTCTACAACCTTTAAATTCAGCCTACTTTTGAAATACTCATATTTAAAGCTTTTTCACTCTAGCAGGATTGAGATTTGTGAGATTTGTGTCTGGAATCTAGTAATTAACAGCACTGAATTCCACTAGTCACATGATACACTATTAAAGCAAGTAATCAGTACATGTTTTGGTGGCATGGTATTCTCCAGTAACTATGACTAGCATCATCAACCACCAGGGTGCAAGAATGTCCTGTTTTATCACTTTTGGAATACCTGAAGAATTATACAAATTTTTGCTTCAGATTGACAGCCTCTAAAAATAAAGTTGTGATATTCAGGTCTGGTTTCATGTTAGAGATTCTATTTTACTTTGCATGCAGAGGATAAGACATGCACTTGTTTAGGCTGCTGGTGGTGTTAGCAGTTGCTAAGTTCATACCTATAGTCAAGCTACAGATATCAGTTGCATACTCTAACATGTTACTTTGGTTGCTGGAAATTATGTTGTGTGCAGAAAATGACCTGAGAGCTGCCACGTGATATTTGATCTGCTTTGGAATTCAGCTCTGTTGGCTGATCAAAGATGTGCAGCAGTGGGTTGGGAGGTTTGCATATGCTAACTAGCCAACACTTTGGCCAAAGTAGTTGAGCCTCACAACAGATGGGAGCCCAGGAGAGATAGGTCAGATGTAGAGGTGGATGAATGGTTTTGTGGTAGGTTATGACCACAGATCACAGTGGGTAGGGAACCTGGCATGAAAGTTATACAGTAAATAGTCTGGAAGCTGTATCCAACAGATAATTTGGAGTCTTCAACAATCCATTGTCCACTGGTGGCATGGCTTCATCCCAACTGTCAACTAAGCATCATGCAGCTGCTTACTCACTCTGTCCCCCACCCCAGTGTGATGGGGAGGAATATAACAGTTGAATAGTTAAAATAGTAATAGTACTGGAAAGTAATATAGCAAGGAGAGAAATGAAACCCCAAAAGACAAGTGATGTGCAGTGGAGCTGTTCAACACCTGCTGACTGATACTTGAGCAGCAACTGGTCCTCCCTCCTGTATATATGCTGGGCATGGCATCCTATGATGTGGAATATTCCTCTGGGTAGTTCAGGTCAGCCCTCTGGGTAGTTCAGGTCAGCTCTCCTGGCCGTGCTGTCTCCCAGCGGCTTGTGCCTTGCCTTGCTGTCAGAGTGTGGGAAACTGAAAAATCTTGAACTCGGGATAAGTGCTGCTTAGTGCAGCTAAACCATTAGTGTGCTACTAACATTGTTCTCATGCTACACCCAGAATGCAGAACTACACCAGCTAGTAGGGTGAAAATTAACTCAATCCCAGCTGAAACCAGGACAAATGGATACTCTGATTACTAATATATATCTAGTTTAGTTGATCAGGGACATATGTGTTTTAAAAGTTAATAGGAAACAAGGTTATCTGGATTTTTCCAAAATGTCTGTTTTTAATAGCCCACTATTTCATTTCTGTCTGTTAATACCAAAGCTATGTAATGTATTTTATTGAACTGAAATTCAAAGAAAAGTAAAAATCCCTGCTTTATATGGTTCTGGCTCAGGCTAGTGCAGATGTGAGAATTTGGGTGTGGTAAAGAGGGCAGGTTGGGCTGTAAATGTCTTGCACTCTTATGGAAATGATGCATTTCCTATGTAGTGAAGTGCTTTGTAGAAATACAGGCTGTGTCTGTAAACTTGATCTGACCAAATGAAAACAAGACAGAAGCAGGTTTCTTGAAAATTTTTATTTAATAATTATTTTTTTCTATGACTGTGGTGTTCTTGGTTTGGTTGGCTTTTTCCTTAAACCAAGGACATGGGAAGATAAAACTTCTTACCCAAGACGTGGAAATTGGAAGGTATTTTCAGACATGAAGTATACAGCAAACTTCATGATTAGAATGTAATTCATTCAGTTAATTGGCAAATTGAACAGGCAACATCAAAAGAACTTTTGCCTAGGACATGAATATTTACAGATCATGTAATAGTAGAGACTAAGACCTTTGTGAACCATTTTCTCTTCTTTGGTGTCCTGGTTTGGGTGAAAACTGAGAAAAATTCTGTTCAGTGATTTTACTTTTTCAGCTCAGGTTTTCTAACTGGCTGCACTTTCTAGAGTTAGCAGCATGTT
>JANHGL010015075.1:0-30778 GCA_024611195.1 Ceyx melanurus | reverse complement strand
CCCTTTGGGGAGGGAGGGGGGTTAAAAGAGAGCGTCTGTTATCGGTCTGGGGGTTGCCCTGACCCTAAACTGTGACATTTGGGGAAATGGAAAGGAAGTAGAAAGCAAGTGGGTTGGTTTTGCAGTACATATCTACATGTCAGTGATTATTCCATTTTTTAATTTCTTAGGATTCAAATATTTATGTTGTCTCTTCATCCAGATTCAAGAGCCAGCCTGTATTATGGCTGGAAGTGGGTGCAGATCAGGACCATCCAGTGGATTTTCCATGAAATCACAACTTCAAATCACTGGTAAGCCTTTTGAAATTATGTATCTTTTTCTGTTTAGAAATGAGAAAGCTTTTCCCACTTTAAAACAAGTTACTAACATGTTGAATTTCAGGAATTTTTGAGTTGTACACAAGAGGAGTTGCAGAGCAGGTGTTATGACATCATTACTTGGCAGATATGTGGCTATTTTATTCAGCATTTTGTCTGAAAAGTGTTTTGGAATTATTCATTCTCCTGTAAAAAAAAAAAAAAAAGGAATATTTCTTTTTGAATGCTCTTAAGTAAATTGTAAATTGTACAGAACAGTCCTCTTTGAAATGTGATAATGGATTATGATACTGCTTTCAGTTACTAACAGCTGACACAATACCAAATCTAACACTTTATCCTAACAATGTTTTTATGCCTTGAGCTAAGTGACTCTGAACTGTTATTCATTAAATTCCATTTACTGTTTCTCCCCTGCTACATGTTTTTATGATCACCACTGTAAAGGAACTTTTTATAAAAGTGGTGAGAATATTACTGTAATTGAGCACTTGCAGATTGCATAGGAATTGATTTGGATGATATGCTTTGCTGTTTGCAGTGCCCCACCAAGAGAGCATTACATTCTTGAAATGTAATTACCAAGTTTTCCTTACTTTTGCTCTCTTGACAAATTTTGCTGAAGCATAAAAGCTGTAGCCAGGGAATGGGAGAGCTGTGGATATATGCAAGTCTGTGTTTAGAATCATCACTGGTAAATTTTGCACCATCACTGTGGAAGATCTGTGGGCGTATGCAGAAGTTTCACTAAGTTGATATTATGTGGTTTCAAAGAGTTGTCAAAAATAGATGGGAAAGTTTTAGGAGGTTGGAACTGAGTAAATGATACTGTGTCTGTCACACTGAGGTCCTAAGGTTGTTTTTGCTCAGTAGGCCATGAGACTTCAAGAGAAATCTTGTCCTTGCAGGTTGATATTGAAGTGAAAAATTAAAGAGGTTTGGAAGGGGTTACATCTTCCACATAGCTATGGAGAGCAGAGCTGAGGACTGAAATGTGGTGACTGCTGTCTATGGCTCTGTTAAAGGCCTGTGACTCACATAAAGTGAAGTTGAAAAAATGTCTTAGTGTTTAGAATTGAGTCTATTAATATGTTTGAATGGTTGTTAATTTCTGTAGAAGTTAAGCTACAGTCTGCAAGCAAACTGTACCCTGTGCAAGCAGGACTGACCCTTTTGTAGACGTTTCTGTAAACAGCAGCCCCACCTGCCCTACCCTCACCTCCTTGTTCTGCTGTCTTCATTAGTTTTAAATGAACTTTCAGGTTGTCTGGATAACTAAGAACCTTGAAAGTAGTTACCAGGCTTCTGATTTATGCTGCCTCAAAGTAGGACTTCATGCCTTAGAGCCAGGTAGTTATGGTAAGGCAGGAGATGCTGTAGTGCAGAAGTACTGGAGACATGAGGGGAAGGGAAGCTATTTGTGAAAATTAATGTTATCTACCTGAAGTTAATTTCTGTGAGACATCTAATAAAGAGGAAAAGAGTTTCCCTTGGGGGCAGTTCAGAGCAGTTTATACTAAGCTACTTCTCTAAATCTCTAAAGGAGCATAGACTATAAAGGGAATTTAGGTAGATTAGCCATATGGGCTTGAATTAGTCATCTCTTCTTAAGGATGTAGTGCAGCTGAGCTGGGTGATGAAAACACAGGAGACCAAGATGTTATTTCTTCAGACAGAGAGGAGTTTGCGGACCTGTTGTAAATATCTTTGCCTTCCTACTGCCTAGTGTGTTTAGTGTAGACTGCTGCACACACATGCTGCTTTTTCTTAATGAGGTCCTTTTTTTCACAAGAAATGGTGGCAGTGTTCCATGATTCCTTAATGAGAGAAACAGACTATGTTTTTAGCTTTTTAGCAAGCAAGTGTAATAAACTCTGGTAATTCTTTTGGCTGGGGAGAGACAGGAGGAAGTTGTAAAGGGTATTTTCTACTTTGAACACTAAAGCGCTTAAACTGATTATTATTAATTATAGTGTCTTATGTTCTAGAAGCACTGATGTGTGTTATAGGCATATGTGTGAGGTATAGCAATGATTGGGAATGCAAAAACATTTTTTTGTCCATCTAATGTATTGTTTTCATGGGTGTTATTGTCAGGCATCAATGACCTGATACTTGAATACTGAAGCACACAACTGAAAAATATTACTCGCAGTTGAAGTCTTATTGAGTAAATTGTTGGTCTCTTCCTTAACAGTTATTTCAGCAAAATTAAAAGAAAAAAATAAATGGTTTGGACCTAGTCCTTATGTGGAAGTCTCAGTAGATGGCCAGTCAAAGAAGACAGAGAAATGCAACAATACAAGTAGTCCAAAGTGGAAACAGCATCTTACAGTGTAAGTTTGATGGTTTTGTTTTCCAGTTGTTTTGATCTGAATTAATACAATTAACTGTTGATTAAGGGTCATGGTTTTATTTTTAGCAAAGCATTCAGTGTTACATGCTAAGAAGATCATTGTGTAATTTTTAGAGCAAATACACTTCAGTCTGACACACTGTCTCAACTGCCATCATCTTGCTGCAAAATGCTTGCTAAGATTTAGAAGCTGTGAAGTGAGCATTGTTTGATTTGGCTTCTATGGAGTTGGAGTTCTTATCAGGGGAATGGCCATCCTTTTACAAATATTTCAAATATTTTTTAGCATTTTTTAGTACTTTTCTTTTTACAGGATGTCCTAACATTTTCAGATAGCCTCTTCTGAAAGCATATTTGTTGTCTTATCTCTGTGTGAGAAATGCTCAAATTGAGGTGCATTCATTAAATGTGAACCTGAAATAATTAGTTTATTTTTCTAACTCTGGTTACACTCAGATGTTGTGGACTGGTAGTTTTTCTATAGATACTTGCATTAAAATAATAAAAATATGCTCAGTCTGTGAACAGTCTTGCTTTACATGACATACTAACGTGACTGCATACTGGAATGTGATAATTAGAAGTGGCCTGATGTCACCACCATTATTTATTTGTTTTTAAACATTGATAACTGAAGCAGATTGCTTGGTACACCTACTTCCCCTGCCAGCAAATGCCCTTACATGGTGGTCAACTTTTTTCTTTTCAGAATTGTCACACCTGTAAGCAAATTAAACTTTCGAGTCTGGAGCCATCAAACGTTAAAATCTGATGTCCTTCTGGGAAGTGCTGCTCTGGATATTCATGAGACTTTGAAATCAAACAGTATGAAACGTATGTATAACATTAACTATCTTGGAATGCTGCAGAATTTGTCGGGAGCTTTCTCTCTGTGAGTGCTGTATATGACTGTAGATGGCCCTTAAGAACTCTTCTTGTTCCTACAGACTGCTCTTTGGAGCTTCCTCCTACTTCTTTGATGTAATCTCTTATTTGTTAGTGTGCTGTAGTGTAATTGAAAGCGTGGTATTTTTCACTCTGCCAGTATATGTGAGAGTGAAAGCCTAAAAAGTGTTTCCCTTTATATAGCTATAAAAAACTGGTATGTTCCTGGTGCTAGACCAGAAAATGTGTAAAGTTGCTTTTGTCCTAATCAGTATTAGAAGGACATGTTTTATTTCATACATCTTAGAACTAGTTAGCCTTTAGGCTGTAGGTGCATCTTGTGAAGCTTGCAGGAAAGAAATATAAATTCTCTAACAAGTGTGTAGAATTCTGTTGCTACAGCAGGCAGCTTTATGCTGTCATACTTACACTCCTTTCAAGGATTGTTTTCTTCTGGACTTACTGATATGGGCACTGTAATTGCAGCATTTCGACAGCAGTGTAATAAGCTCTTCCACCAACAGTGTTACTGTCCTGCTCAATCTGGGTGAAAATTACCTTGGCTATGTACAATGATCTGGATGACAACAGCTACTATGCTGTAATTCACTGGATTTTGTTTCAAACCATTAATCAAGAACATTTACAGTTATTTCACTGGAAGTTACTTGTCCTGAAAATATCTTCGATCTGGGGTCTTTGCATTCTAATGTGAATCTGGATGTCATTAGATAAATGTGAAATGGCTTAGTCATAAACTAGAATTAGTATCATTTCATGATACCAATGAGGATATGAAGAATAAGGTAAATGACATTTCCTGACTACAGGGTTTTGAGGATACGTGTATTTAGTTGCTTTACAAGTGTGGACAGAAACATTAAACTTAGTCTCTGCTGTAATGATAATCCATTCTTTAGGTAGCAACGAAAATGCTCTAGCTTTCCCCTTGTTAAAATAAAATAACTTTTAACTGACATCTGTAAATTATTAGTTTTATCACACAAGAAAACTACAGAGCTGTAGTTGTTGGGTTACAGTGTTTTTTTTCTCTTGATCACTGTGGTGTGTGATTGGCTTGTTGAATAAAATGCACTGATTTGTCATGTAAGATAAACTCCCATTCTTTTCTGTACTTTTTCAGTGGAGCAGGTAGTGGTCACATTGCATCTTGTTGGTGACAGAGAACCTTCAGAAGTGGTAGGAGATTTGTCTGTCTGTCTAGATGGGATGCAGGTAGATCCTGAGCTCCTAACTAATGGTGATACCTCAAGTACAAGAAGTAAGTAATTTGGAATTCAAATGGACCCTCTACATATGTCTGGTATACAAACTTTGTTGGATTTTTGTTTGTTTTTCTAGAAGCTTTAACACAGTGTTTTAATAATTGTAGTAACAGCCATTTCTGTAACTTCCTCTTTGTAGAGACCAGAACTCATGCATTTTTCTGAGGTAAATCACAGAATGGTTTGAATTGGAAGGAGCTTTTAAAGATCATTTTGTTCCAGCCCCCTATTATGGGCACCTCCTACTAGACCAGGTTCCAACCTGGTCTTGAACACTTCCAGTGTTGGGGCTTCTTCAGCCTCCCTAGGAAATCTGTTCCAGTGTCTCACCACCCTCAGAATGAAAAATTTCTTCCTAATTTCTAATCTGAATCTTCCCTCTCTCAGTTTAAAGCCATTACCCCTTGTCCTGTCACTACAAGCCACACTGAGTCCACAGTGAAGATTTTCAGCCTTACTGTAACAAAAATACAATCAGCATCTTTACTTTGTGGACTTTAACTGATTAAAGTTTTGGACTGCTAAATACAAAAGCCTCAGGCTTCCCTGAATGTTTAATAACATCATAAATAGAATATCAAATAAGTTGGTTTGATCTCATAATAATTAAATATTCTGTATACTAGGAGACATGCATCTATATTCATTTTTCTTAAAAATATCCAATTTAAATAAATGTTTTAATAGTTTTTGGTTCTGGTTGAGTGCGGCAGACAGGGATCCATCATTCTGTTTAGTTGGTGACTTCAGTTTCAGATGAGTGATTTTTAATTTAAATTCTTTAACTAATGTAAAATAAAGGTTTTTAATTGGTGCAGGGCAGACAGCATTTTTTATGGTATTGTATGTTTCAAGGTAGAAATACATAAAAGGTTATTTCTACAGAAGGTAGCACTGGAGAGACTGTCTACTGTAGCAACCAGCTAGGCAGTTAATTGGCAATTTTCAGGCCTCTGGGTGGTTGGGTTTTTTTTAAGGACTAGAAGAAATTGCTTTGAGATTCCATTTAAGTATCACAGGAAAATTGAATTAACACACCAGCTTTGTAACTGATTTCTTAAAAGCTTTTAATCCATCCTTGCACCTTGTTGAAAGGATCAGTTGTATGATCTGTTTGGGAAGGTGGTGAAGAAAAGCCAAATGCTGGGATCATCTGAGGCTTATAGAGCAGGCCTGAGGTGTCTTGATAGAAGCACCCAATAAAAGTAAAAAACCTTTCATCTTATGCAATACTTGGGTTTTGTCTTTGCTTTCTTCCATTTCCTGAAATTCACCTACTGAGAAAAAGTAGAAAATGGCATGCAGGTTGGGGAAAGGGCTACTATATACAGTTTTGGGCTTAGCAGTAAAGACAGATATTAACATACAAAGTTCAGCACAGTTCCTAGATAATCAGGGAACTGGAGCGCATAAGGAAACCCTTAAAAGTAACCAAACACATTATTACTGTACAAGCTAAAGGTACTTACAGGCAAATACATTGTTTGAGTAGCTTTTAAAGTTCAGACTTCTGTTTCTGGGATTAAAATCACTACAGTTCACAGCACATCATAAGTATTTACATGACTTGTCTTTGGCTTCAATCCGTACCTATTTCTATCAGAATTGGTGACTGATTTCTTAATTTTCTGTTTAAGTCTATGGAAATGAAGTATTTGTGCTGTTTACATGAACAAGCAGTTCTATGCTGCAT
Source organism: Ceyx melanurus (assembly GCA_024611195.1). Taxonomy (NCBI): domain Eukaryota; kingdom Metazoa; phylum Chordata; class Aves; order Coraciiformes; family Alcedinidae; genus Ceyx; species Ceyx melanurus. The sequence continues at coordinate 24,238 of JANHGL010015075.1, read as the reverse complement.
ATTCAAGTATTGCAAACACTGACACAAAAGGCAAATATTTCCAACCTGGCTGAATAAGCAGTTGAAAAACATTAGCAAATCTAGGCTGAGCTGCTCTAATTCTGTTTGGAGTGCAGCCATATTTTGTGCCTCTTGAATGTTTCTTATGCTAAATTATTTACAGACAAAGGGAAGGGTCCAGGCTAGAGAGCCCTAGAAACCAAAGCCCTTGTGGTTGCTGGCTAGCCAGCCAGAGAAGGTTTTGGAGAAGTTGCTCTTCCTGCTCTGTCATTGAAAAGGGAGAGCATGTGAAAAGGCAGCTTTAACTGAAGAATGGGTAACATTGCTTGATACTGCTACAAAGACAGGAGATGTAGTTATTGAACCGTGTCTCTTTGGGAATATCCATATAGTCAAATGCTATCCTGTTACAGCTTCCATAAGGTAAAAAAAAAACTACTCGCAGTGGTACTGGTTTAAAAAAAAACCCCAATATATGCACCCAGAAAGACTTGCAAAATGTATGCAGTTTTGAAAAGAGACAGTAGGTCAGCAGCACATCACCTCCACATTTGGAAGAAAGGGGAATGTTAAAGGGTGCTTCTTGTCTTGGAAGTGATTCAGAATGTTACTTCTGTTGTCTTCCTGGTTTTTAAGGTCCTACACAGAATGATAGCTCCAAAGTAAGGAATGAAGCACGGTAAGACTTTTTTTCTCTCTTTTTTTAAAAATAATGGTTTTAGTGTTTGCACTTTTAAATAGGAATTGTAAGATTTATAAAAAAACCCTCAAATTTCTGAGTATGTCCTGCAACAGTGTATGTTAAGATCTAAACGTGTCCTAAACAAAAATACTGTACTATTGTACATTTACATATTAAACTGTATTCCATATGAGCCCCATCTTTTAGCCTCAATTTGCTTCTATACCTGTCTGATTTTTTGTTTTGCTTTTGGCTTGTTTGGTTTTGTTGGGTTTTTTTGTTGGTTTTTTTTTGTAGTTTTTTTGGTTTGTTTTTTTTTTTTTGTTCTGTTCTATTCTTTCATTTGTGCTCCTTATCCTTTACCAAAGAAAAATATCTAAAAAAAAAATAAAATCCAACTGGTGATCAAATAACACTGGCTATTTTCACCCTATCTTACATTATAGCATGGGGGTATCAGGTTTATATTTAGCTTTCAGAAGACATCTAGAGTAGCTAAGTTAAATTTTACTGTTTTTTAAATAGATTGTATCTCTTAGCTATGTCATCTAAAGTCTTCCCATGAAAGTTTTTTTTTTACTCTCAGCATGAAAGGAAAACAGAACAATGTTTTCATGCAGTGATTATTGTTATATATATAAAAATGCTTTGAAATACATTGTTATACCTAAAGGCAACTAGTCAAATATTCTTAAGATACAAGGTTACAACTTTTTAATGTTCAAACAACAGCAGTATGCTTCCTTGGATTGAGGAAGGCATAGGTTATAGCCCTTCAGATCACTAATGATTGGTACACTTTACTTTGGGTCTGGTGTGATATGGAACGATTTATGTGCACTATACTTGGTATAGAGCAAAAGTATGTTTGACTGCAATGCTGAGGTCAAATGTACACAATTCTACTTGATCCTCTATGACCTTGTCATTTACTTAGGCTTACCTACTGGTGTTTATTTTGTGAACATTTTAAATAATGTAATTTTGGAGGTACCGGGCTGAAACCATAAGCTATAGTTTTATTGTTTATGGCCTATGTACTTGAACTGTCACTACAATTTTAGCTGATAGTCTTTTTATTTTGCTCAGTGTATTCTGAAAATAAAATGCTTTAGAATAAAAGAGGTAGATACCTGTAACTCTGCTAAAGGACCTACAAAGATATCAGAATAATACAGTGCTAGGTATAACTGAATAGTACAGAATGGGTAAGTACTGCTACTGAGTTTCTTGTAAAGTTGAGAAGCTTATCTTAGTTAGCTGCTGGTCCATACTTGAATGCTTAATTCTAAATTCTCCGGCCTTTTCCAGAATTTAGTTTAGGAGAAAAATGGTAACTAAGTTTTCTAAAAAATTGAAGCATTCTGTGTGTTCTGAGCATATGCTAATCCTGTAGAACAACTGTGCACTGGCTGTTCCCAGGTCAAAGTCAGCCTTCTATTGAGACAAGTGGAATTCTTGGGTGTAAACAGCTGAGCAGGTTGTTTACCTGGACCTAAAGGCAGGTGTATCAAGATGGAAAAATAAAGAGACGGTTTCAGTGACAGATGTTACATCCATCTATTTGCAACAGTTTCATCTGTTGTGGTTTCCTATACCACAGGAGATAAATGCTAGTGTGTTTTTACAGATGTCTAGGTTTTTATAATTATGACGAATGGAAGAATCTCACTTTGTCATACATATTCCATTCTGCTGTCTCCCATGTAGTTTCATGTCACCCACACACTATTAGAACAGTTCTCTCTGTCTTTTCCTGCAAAAGGACTAACTCAAATGGTCTGGAAAGCTATGAAGATACTGCTCCCAGTGAAAACAAGACTGTTAATGGCAGTGACTCTCCATTACTCACAAATGGAAACTGCAAACCTTCTAGACCTCCGAGGCCTTCTAGACCACCTCCACCCACTCCTCGCAGACCCGCTTCAGTAGCTGGTATGTGTTTTAGGGTCAGGCATTAGTTTCAAAGCTGCACACTCTTTGGACAAACATAGCCAGATCCGATGCTTGCTTTTTCATTCTTTTTTTCATTCTTTGGCATCCATTTTCCAAAGGACTGGTTTTTAGCTAGTATTCTGTACATGTTGTTTAGTCTTTGTTCCTGGTATTAGAAATTTCTTGTTTCCATGTCTGCTAAGTAATGATTGCAGTGATACTAGTGGAGTTGGGACCAAAAGAACACAAGTGAATGCTACTAGTGGACAGACACACACTGACTTTGCAGTTAGTAATGAAGTCTTCAGTGTAGTTCAGTAATGAGGCCTGACTTGTACACAGCTACTAATCTCAGCCACCAAATGGCATTCATAAAAAAAACTAGAAATGTTTAAAGAATGTATGTATTCCCCTCCCATGTCAAGAATTTCTTTCCATGCAATGTCAAATTCTTCTTGAAAATGTTGTGTTTATTATCTCTTAAATTATTAAGTCAAATAATTATTAAGCAAAAAAAACTTCTCAATGAAAGAAAGTTTTGGGGTTTTTTTGTTTGTTTGTTTAGTATTAGCAGAACACAGACAACTTGCTTGGGTAAATAAAATTTATTCTGTCAAAAATAACAAAATCATGCCACTGATTGCAGTTTTTGGATTAAAATATTTTTACAGAGTGAGACAAGATTAATTTTTAGTTTGTTGGGTTTTTTTAGTGTAGTTTAGTAAGGTGTAAAATGCACATGTGCCTTTTGTTCTTGCGTGTTTGCTTCTGTGATTTACAACTTCTAAATATATTGGTGATAAATATCAGGTCAAGGCTTATTTTCTTCTGTCTTTGATATCTCTGACATCCTAGTAAGTGGAAATGGTCCTTCATCCACATCCACAGAAAATGAGGGGGCCAGTGCAGGATCGCTGGCAGGTACGGCCGCAAATACGTCTTCAGATCAGAGCCCAGAGGGGGCAACAGCTCCTGCAACTGCTGCACTTCCCACACCTCCAGTGTCAAGACAAGTCCAGCCAGTAAATCCTCCACCTCAGACACTTACTACAGTCAGTCAAGGTCCACTGCCACCTGGGTATGACTGTAATGAGTTTGTTTGTTTGTTTGTTTAGTGCTGACTTTTTAAATTGTACTTAATTTTGTTTACAGCAGGTGAAACAAAACATTCATAACACCCGTCACTTGCTGCACAACAAAAATCCCCCAGATATTAATTGGGATATTTTCATAACTGTTTTGCTTGGTAGGCCTTTATTCATGAAAATAATTAATCTTTCAGCTATCTTTGATACCTGTGGTATGTTCCCATGTCAGTAAAACATAAAAATTTTAAATAGTGTGACAGCTTGCTGACTTCAAATTAGAATCAAGTCCTTAGAATACTGCTATAGGTAACTAGAAGAAAAGCTGCTATTTCAGTACATAACTGGTAATATGTCCTGATGTTTTGGACTTCATCCTGCAGCTCCTGGGAGTAGTGTGGATGTAATGTGGTGTTTCAGGCACACGTGCAGTTTGCCTCAAAATTCTCATTTAGGTTCAAAACTTAAAAATAATTTCTGGACTCTGAGGAAAAGCAAAAGCATCCCAATGTGAATGGTGCAGTTGGTGAAATATCTGCCTTAAACTGCAGGCGGTTGAATGAAGAGGTAGAAGAGGTGTGAGCTACCTCACTTCCTCATGGGATACCTGTGAAATACAAAAGCAGTCAGTTGTTGCTTTACGATTTTGATTGCAACAAAAATGGTAAATTAGCATGACTTTGTTCCCGGCAGTGCTACGTTTCACGTAAATAGAGGGATAACTCAGTATCCCAAATAGTGCATATGCAGGAAATATGTGACCAGTGCCCTCATGATGAACTCTGTATATACACGATCTGTGCAAAATTTGCTTATTTTGATGTTTTTAATTGAATTAATGTTACTCTAAAAAGGGATCTGCTCTACAGATGATTTTGTTCAACAGGTTATTGATATACTTGCTATTGAATAACAAACTTGGTTTCAGTGCTTGCTAAAATTGTGCAAGTAGGCATGAATTTTAGTTTCAATTTTCCAGAACCTGAGGGGTGGTGATGTAGAAAGATTTTTGTATTGTACTTGTCATAGAATTACTGCAAATACACTGTACCGTTGGATGTTGCACAGCATTTTGGTGCATGTTGTGAACCAAGTGTTAGTTTCAAGTCAGAAAGAAGAATTTCATAAGAACAGACATTTCTTATTTTTATACTGTAGATGAATGGTTGGAGTAGTTTGATCTGGAGGAAAATAAAAATATTTGTGTTTTTTTTCAGTTGGGAGCAAAGAGTAGATCAACACGGTCGAGTATACTATGTAGATCATGTTGAAAAAAGAACAACGTGGGATCGACCAGAGCCTCTTCCTCCAAGGTGAGCGAGGATAAGTCATAGGATTGTCTGGGATATATTTGGAGTTTTCAGAAATTGTATGAGAGTTTACTGAAGTTAGAAAACATGTTTATAAATATAAATGTGCCTCCTGGTGCAAACAAATGCTCCAGGTTGTCTCCAAGGAGTTCTGCTAAAATGCATAGTACATAGGGTGCAAAAGAGTTGAATTGTCAAAAATAAACATCTACATTTCCTGCCAAAAATTAATCAAGTGCATTTTTACTGAGAAAATTATTTAAAAGACAGTAGACACCCCCAACTGTTAAAGAGAACCAAACCCACTGAAAAGTATTTTGGGATTGAGGTAACTCTCAGCTCGAGCAAGAATGCCTTTGGTTACGTCTTTATGATGAGGTTACTGTTTGCAGTCTTTTGATCTTGTCTTGGGGTTCCCAGCTGCTAATTGCCCGTGCTCTTAGAAGACAGCTTTGGTTATTAGGTTTTTCTAGCTGTTACCATCAGAACAGTCAATGTGGTGTTGGTCTCTCACAAATGTGAACAGCAGTGTTCACATTTTCTCTGTTTCTTATTAGAAAAAAAAAAAAAGGCAAAAAAAAGATTGAGCCCTTACAATCATCAGGTACTGATAACTGCTGCTTGTACTTTTTGTTTAAAGCTGGGAGCGACGAGTTGACAACATGGGGAGGATTTATTATGTTGACCACTTCACTAGAACAACGACGTGGCAGAGACCAACCTTAGAGTCTGTCCGAAACTATGAGCAGTGGCAGCTGCAGCGCAGCCAGCTGCAAGGGGCTATGCAGCAGTTCAATCAGAGATTCATATATGGGGTAAGGAATATAACATGATGACTATAAAGATTAAATAAGAGAGGTATCTTTCTCAGATTTCAAACTATTATTTTCACTTCAGTATATTGAAATTATATATGTATTGGGTTTGGGGCCATGCTTACAGTTGTTATTTTTCCCTTAAAGATACCAGACATGGTTATGGTTTACTCATTAGGATAATATAGTAACTCAGTGTGTGTAGCGTGGCAGGAAGTATTAACTTGTAAACTTAGTTCATGTCATTGCAGTGACTTCATGCACACATGCAGTGTAATGCTTTTTTTCTTGGGTGAATAGAGGTTGTGTTCTTTGAATAATGTTATGTATAAAGTAGTAAAAAACAATTGGTTCAAAACAAAATATAGCTTTAGTAATAAGCTGGTTTATTTTTTCTTGTAGTGGCTTAGCCCAAGACTTGGAAGGTAAAGAAGTTCACAGGACATAGATTTCTGCTTTGAGTAAAAAAAGATGCACACAATGAATGTTAGAAAGCAAGGAAGTGGTTACCACTGATGAATAATAGACTTTAGATAGCTCCAACTCATGCTACTGGTTTATCAAGAATGATGTAGATTCTATACTTGGTGTATAGGTAGAGAGCACGAATGGACCTCCTAAATCGTAGTACGGAGAACTATATTGAATGCAGGAATGAAGTGGTTTGCTTCTAATTGTTTTTGGTTCTAATGTACTAATTTCCCTTCTGCGTAAGCAGGAGCACTAAACAAAGAATAATTATTTTCTTGGGACTGTAGTTAATTAAGCATGCCAAGGTTGTGAAATAGGCCTTCTCTGTGAAGAAAAATAGTTCTTTGTTTATATGTAACATTTAAAAAATGCATTTTCTTCAATAATTCATGATGGTTAGGGTAGAACATATGGAAAGTAAATGGCTGGTCAGTAATGCACCTTTTGTTTGGGTGACTTGCAGAACCAGGACTTTTCATCCACACAGAATAAAGAGTTTGATCCTCTTGGCCCTCTTCCACATGGATGGGGTAAGATTGACTTGAAACTGTTTTGTAATGTAACTTAATTAACCATTAAAGCATATCTTGGCCAAATTATTTTGTCATCTGTTCTAGGCTAGTTTTTAAAAATGAAATTCTAGATGAAAAATATTTTAAATTAAATCTCATCAAATGTGCTGTTAAAACCAGTGTCCTGATAAGGTTGTGCAGTTTCAAAGTAGATTAGAAACTGTAAAGTATTCTGGTTTACTCCCTATAACTATCATAATAACCTCTTTCACACTGTAATCCTTTTCTTGATCACTTCCAGTAGGCAGGATTCCACCCTCACCATCCCAGTCTTGTCAATTGTCGGAGAGTTCTGTTGATCTGAAACTGTTCTAACAACAAGTAACTGCTTCTTGACTTACCCCTCTCTGTTTTATGCTCTACAGGGATAACAATTTACACTTAATATGTACTAATTGCAGTGGGAGGGGCTGTATGTGTGAAGCATCTGCAGTCTCTCTGGGCAACCTGTTGTGGTGCCACTCACCACCCTCAGAGTGAAGAATTTCTTTCTGATATCGAATCTAAATCTCCCCTCTTACAGTTTAAAGCCATTACCTCTTGTCCTGTCATTGCACACCCTTGTCAAAAATCCCTCTTCACCTTTCCTGTAGGTACTGGAAGGATGTCACAATCGAAGCAGCTGGAATTTTGTGTGGAGAAAACAGCTGACTTTATTTTTATTTCTTCCAATTATTTTTTCCTATAATTTAAAAATAAATAGCATGCTAAAGGGATCCTAAGACCTAAATTTCAATATTTTAATCTATATAAATTTTTAACTTGCAAAATACTAAAAAACCTTTCTAAGAAGGGCAAACAGTAGGCCAACAGATTTAGTGAAGATAAATCTCTTGTAATGAGCTACTTCAGTCTTGCAAATGTTTATCTTGTTACAATACTCAGTCTCTTTTGTGGTCAGGATTGTTGATATAAGCAGTGCAGGTAGATAGCTGAATTTTTCAAGGTTAGAATTGATACAGAAAGCACTTGCATATGAAAACCATCAATTGTAGCTTTTCACTGAGGATAGATGATGGTGCAGTTTTATATGACTATTATCCGTCAGTAGTATTAAGACAGGTTTCTGAATTGTCTATTAAGGAGTAATAGCAGTTGAAAGGAAAAGATACTAGGTCAAATTAGCTACAGAGAAACCTGAAGACAGTATAGGCTGTGTCAGGGACTGTAATTTCATTTTTATTTATTTAATTTTATCTAGTCCCAGCAAAACATTAAGCAGATACTGATATTTTTTTTCCCTCTTGCATCTTTTCAGAAAAGAGAACTGACAGCAACGGCAGAGTGTATTTTGTCAATCATAACACACGCATCACTCAGTGGGAAGATCCCAGGAGTCAGGGGTAAGAATTCAGTTGCAGCTTCATTTAAGTCTGGAATGAAAAACCTTAGCAAAGTAGTTGAGACTCAACTAGAACACACTGTCCACAGCTGAAACCTGGGCTGTCCCACACAAACTTCAGTCAGCCCATTAAAAGATTAAAAGGTGCAAACCAAAATGGAAACTGTCAAAAGATTAGTAATGGTACAATTACCAATAAAGTCTTGTTCCACAGCAGGAAGGCCATTCCCCAGGTTGTAAGACATGATTGTCTAAACATTGGTTTCACTGGAGGAGGGAGTGATTTCTTTCACACAGTGATGGGATTGTGCAGAGGATCCTGAATAAGAATTCTACTATTTTGTAGACAGTAGATAGCTAAGAGACAGAATGGAGACAGACTTGAAAAATTAAAGCATTTTTCCCTCCTCACTTTTTTTTTTAATAAAGTTGTGGGGAGGAAGAAGAACTTGAGGCACTACTAAAAGTAATAGAGTAGTATTTTTCAGGGTGAATGAAGGGGTGTTCAATCCCAACTCCTGTTTGAGCTTAAAATTTCCATTTGGTGAAGCAACTTCCTGTATCTTCCATAGAGGATTAGTAAGAGGAGGAGGAGGGAAATAGCCTCATATGTGTGGAGGATTAATAGCTGTAGCCAGAGGTGACAACTTCTCTATCCCTGTCACACCTGCAGCAGGTGAATGTTTGGGTAACACTGTTTCTCTCAGTACAACCCTACACCATGTACTGGCTTCACAGTCATGGTCTGACAATGTCATTCTACAGAGGGAAGTCCCTACAACAGCACTTTGGAGTGATCCTACTCAGATGTTCCAAATATATTGATACATATTTTTGTTGATATCAACGCTGAGTTGGAAGTGTTGAAAAATTCAATGAGATCAGTATTTGCATTTTCTTCTAGTTTTGTCATTCTGTATAATTTCTTGCCTGCTGTGATTATACATGAGGTACCAATAGCTGTTTATTAAAACTTTGTCATTTTTTCAAGTGAACACCTAACAGATGATAATACGCTGCTGTTCAAGAAGTGGAAGCATTGATAAACCTTGCCTACATTTTTCCTATAAGTTTCTATTTTCTGTAATTCCAGGTAGTGCAACCAAGCCAGGTCATGTTTATTTAAACAATCATTCTGGTCTAATTGAGAGCTAATGTGAACATTTAAGAAGAAGAAGAAAAAAAGGCAGAATAAATATTGAATAGAAAGTTTCTAAATGTATAGCTTTTCTAGATATGACAAAATTTTTACTGTGACAGGTATTGTTCAACTGATTTAATGTATTAAGTTCATCAGTTACCATGTGTTTTCTGTATCCATAGTCAATTAAATGAGAAACCCTTACCAGAGGGCTGGGAAATGCGATTTACTGTGGATGGTATTCCATATTTTGTGGATCACAACAGGAGAACCACTACATATATAGATCCCCGCACGGGCAAGTCCGCTCTGTAAGTGGTTTTTAACATTATACTGAGTATTCTGAAGTGAAGTTTAGCATGCATAATTTCCGAAAGCTTTTATTTCCCTCTTTGTATGTATATTTTTATATGCAGAAAGTTTTACATGTAGTAATCCTTCTCATTTTCTGGTTTCTTCTTCATCCACTAATAACTGTCCCTGAAGAAGCCAGTGTTTTGAACACTTCAGAATCCTTCCTGCCAGTAGTATATAAGATATAAAGGTAGTGGAAGAGCTTTATCAGTACTGTAGATGACCAGATTCCTTCCTTCCAGCCTTTCTTTATAAAAGGACACTCAGGCCTTTCTTGTTTTGTTTCTTAGGAACCAGAAAATCTAATTCCTAATTTAAATTAACTGAAAGTCATCCCATCCTTATTGTTAGAATCTTTTTTACACTTAATAATCAGATACTGTTAAAAAAGGTGCTGTGTATACACTTCAAAAAGGAAGATTTTTTTTAAAAAAAAAGCAAGCTGCCTAATATTCAAATGCCTTTTCCTCCAGGTTTAAGATCAAAGCATCCCAAAGAGTAAGAAATCAAGTAACAGGGCTAGGAGACCTGCATGGTTGGGTAGGGAGCTAATGAATAAACTTAAGTGGAAGAAGGATGCATATAGAACATGGAAGGAAGGACTGACCACTTAGGAAGAGTACAAAGAGATTGTCAGAGGATGCAGGGATGCAACAAGGAAAGCTAAGGCCTCCCTAGAACTAAACCTGGAGAGGGAAGTCAAGGACAACAAAAAAAAGTTTTTTCAAGTACATGGGAGGTAAAATGAAGTCTAGAGGCAATGTGAGCCTGCTGCTGAATGAAGTGGGTGTCCTGGTGACCGAGGATAGAGAGAAGGCTGAGTTACTAAATGCCACTTTTGCCCTGGTCTGTACTGCTAAGGCCAGCTCCTGGAGGCTCCAATCCTCTAAGTCCACAGAAGACTCGATGATATCCGGAGGTCCCTTCCAACCCCTAACATTCTGTGATTGTGATTAAAATTGCACCATCTTGACAACCAACTAAAGGATAAAACAATATAACCAATACATTTACTGGTTTCTAATTAAATTGCAAAACCACTTCTGTAATAAAGTTTTTTTATTCTTTTGGTTGCAGAGACAATGGACCCCAGATAGCTTATGTGCGTGATTTCAAGGCAAAGGTCCATTATTTCAGATTCTGGTGTCAGGTACAGATTAATTTCTTGAGAGTATTTGTTTGCATGCTTGGGTTTTGCTTATGTGCTTTAAATAAACACTTCACTTGCAGGTAAAAGTAATAAAACTAAGGTTAAAGGTAAGTTAAATTAGGACAGAGTAAATATAGGACTTGTATAAATTCATTTAAGCTTTAAAGCTAGATGAGCTATGACTTTAATATTTAAAAAATTAGAATAAAGGAAAACATTAATTTAGCTATTGTATTTTTTTTTAAGCAGTGGGTTTCAGAAAAATGTATTCTTACCACTGTTAGTAAAGGATTATATGGAAGCACAGTGTTTTTATAGTTAATGTAAGATCTACTGTCTGCACCAATACATAGTTGCAGCAGAAGGTGCAGGGCGTTTGACCCAGAGCATGCATGTTTAAACACCGGCAGCGTGCTCTTAACGTAATACCAACAGCAAGTGTATCATCACATACAGCAAGTAACAGTCCAAACTCAGTATTGGAAACTTGAAATGATTGTACACTTCACCTCTAAAAAATTTCATTTCAGCAACTGGCAATGCCACAACACATAAAGATTACAGTGAGCAGAAAAACATTATTTGAGGACTCATTTCAACAGGTATTGTATTAAAACATAGGAGTGGGCTTGCAAAGTTGTTTATATTTATTGTGACATCATTCTGGAACCCTTGGCATCTTGTTAAGTGACACTAAAAAACTAATGTAGTAGTTTGGGTACAGTCATATATTAAAAGATCATACTTCACAAATGTGAAGTTCTGGCTTTAAAGACTGATGTGCATTATACACTAGGTGGTTTTTATTTTTCCTCAGAATTGTTTAAAACCTGAATTAATTTTGAGGGCAGCACTACTGCAAAAACAATTCCCCATTCTCAGAAAGTTTTTCTGTTGTACTACTGTTTGTTGGCACATCTTCCCTAAGTTATGTAAGCATGGGCTACGTACCAAATTAAGATGATCTTAGTTGAGGTGTTATGGGTCTTTAAATGAGTAATGAAATAATTAAAAGAACACAAATATTCATTATTTTTACGTTATTAATAGAAGAATTAATAATGCTTGTAGACATAAACCATGGTTAAAATTTGTATACAACATGTGGAAGTGTTTTTGAATTTTACTTTTTCTTTCTGAACGTTCTTTTTAACATTTGATCACTTCCATTCCTTGAACCAAAAGCAGCTTTTTAGGAGTCTAATAAGATACATATAACAGACTTGGAAACACATGGAACAATTCTTTTTGGCAGCTATTTGGCCATTTAAAAAGTAACATAAGCAAATGCAGACTTACCTATGAAGACTTACCTACCTTACTTTTAGCTTCATGTGGCCCTAGCTGGCTGGTTTTCAATCTTTCTATATGTCTTCAGCCTTCATTTCTTCACAGATGTGTCAAGCCAGGAAATATGAACAAATAGTATGGTTTGAGACAAATATATTCTCAAATAAGGCTTAATGTTTTCTTGTTCAAATTACTGTAAACTAATTTAGCAGAAGTAATAAATAGCTCAGATGGTTAGTCTTTCCTTTTGGAGCAGAGACAGCTTCAAATGAAAAGGGTTAGAAGGGGACAAAATAAATCATGTAACTGAAATATTTTATTTCTAAAATTGCACTTGATCCTTTTACAGTAACCACAGAATTAATAAAATTATACTGTACTGGAAAGAATCAAGAGATAGATGATGCCATTATATAGACATCAGCAAATCTATTTTTTTTAGGAAAATGAGGTGCCTTATCAATAATTTAGATGACATAATTGCAAAGATATGAGTTAATGTTTTTTATATACTTGTTAGACATTCATAGTTTGCCAATATCTCTATTGGGGTTATAAAATTGACCATTATTTCTTGTCTGGACTTCTGTTCTATACATGCAGTTGGGCTGCTGGCCTAAGTATCCCAAGTTTTTCATCTCAGAATTATTACTTTTATTTTACATCTTTTACTTTTCAATCTATAGAAATAGGTTTGCACTGACATGTCAGATTTCACAGACATTGCATAAGAAGGTACTTTTCATAAGCATAGTTCATTTTATGATCTGAATTAAATGCTATATTGCTTGATAGCAAATAGTAATAAGTCTAGACAGATGTTAGAGCTGTTTTCTTAAAAAGAATTGATTGTTTTTCTTTTACTAAGATAATGAGCTTCAGCCCTCAGGATCTACGGAGACGCTTATGGGTTATTTTCCCTGGTGAAGAAGGCTTAGATTATGGAGGTGTTGCAAGGTAAACTAAACTGAAATGCAAATACCTTTTTCTGCAAGATGTTGATGTGAAGACTTCCCAGAAGCAGATACTTAAACTGTAGTGCTTTCAAAATGCTACTGAAGTTTATTCCTTATCTTTCCTCAGAATCTGAGAGGAAGGTAACTCCTTAAGATGGATGAATGTCTGAAAGCTGTCTAAAATTATTTTCAATTCACATTAGGAATTACTTGTCTCAATGATTAAAGATGCAGAGTTTGCTGAAGTACAGAAAGTCTTTGGCACAACCCTTAATATCAAAGTAAAGGTTTACAGAAAAAGTGAATGTAAATCTACTTTCAAGGCAAAAATCTTTCCTGGAATGTAACTGAAAAGTGCATATATTAATTAGCATCCCCAAAACACTGAAGTTTATTAAAGAAAAAAGTCATAGACTTATAATCTGCTCATTTAGTTAAGGGTGTTTATTATCCAAACCACTGACACTTGTGTATTATTATTTTGCATATTAATTCAGAATTTCTGTTAGTTTCAGTTTAGTTGAGCATATTTTTTGGTAAAGAAGTCAGACTGACCACTTGTGTGACCACAAGTTCCTAAGTCAATAGGAGTTACTAAAGTAATTTCTAATTTAATTTATTTTGAATGTGTTTTTATTGTTTGTGTGATTTCAGGGAATGGTTCTTTCTATTGTCACATGAAGTTTTGAACCCAATGTATTGCCTGTTTGAATACGCAGGGAAAGATAACTACTGCTTACAGATAAACCCAGCCTCTTATATTAATCCAGACCATTTGAAATACTTCCGATTTATTGGAAGATTCATTGCCATGGTAAGTTCAAAATAAAAAGAGGAGTTCTTGTGTAATTTTCCTATAAATAAATATTGTAGCATTAGACGGATAATTAAACATTTTTTTTTTTTAGTTTAAACCATTGTCAAGTGTTTGAATATAACTACTGTTGGTATAATTTAATTCAGCATATTAACAGCCATGATATTCTAGGCGGTTTTAATTCTTTGGCTGTCAGATTTCATTGGTACAGAGCACAGAATGTCATATGAAGTATTCAATCATCCTTTGCACTATTTTGTCTGTTTTCATGTTCTTCAGGCTTTGTTCCATGGGAAATTCATTGACACTGGTTTTTCTCTGCCATTCTATAAACGTATCCTGAACAAGCCAGTAGGACTAAAGGATCTAGAATCTGTTGACCCAGAGTTTTACAACTCTCTCATCTGGGTAAAGTGAGTTTGACTTGATTTTGTTCTTTACATAACAATAACCATTTTGAAAATTTCACAGAGTTTGTAAGGGGACCTCTGCAGGCCATCTAGTCAAACCTCTCTGCTCAAACTGAGCCATTCATTTTAAAAGGAAGGGGTAATTTTATTTCGTCATCTATCCAGCTGAAGCTTTACCTCCTGGAAGGAAGCTGTAGAGGTGAGGGTTGGTCTGTTCTCCCAAGTAACAAGTGATAAAACAAGGCAAGTTTAGATTGGATATGAGAGATTTCTTTACCTAATGGGTTCTCAGGCACTGGAACACCTTGCTCAGGGCAGTGCTGGAGTCCCCATCCCTGGAGGTATTGAAGAGATGCACAAATGTAATGCTGAAGGATATGGTTCAGTCAGGGTCTTCTCAGTGTCACATTAGTGATGGGACTGGATGATCTTAAAGGTTTTTTTCCAATCTATGAAAATCTCTGTTTCCTCATCTGAGATTTCATACAATAGGACTTACTTTGGAAAGATCAAGTTCAGAAGCACTATTGCATCACATTGCCAGTTAAAACAGTGCAATGTTTTAATGACTGGCTTTTCTGTGCCATGGCTCAAGGACAAATATCTTGATTTTTGCACTCTATTTTGGATTTAAGTGGTCATCACAACCTCTGCTTATGCTGGTGATGCCTCATTTTACAGAAGTTCATATCAACATATAAATTAGTGTTGTACCTGTTATTCTCCTGACTGTTAATGTCTTTAAAGATAACAGAGTTGATGTGAGCCGTGTTTGTTGGCTACAGATTCTTCCTTTATGGAAATTTTTCAGAGAATTCCTCTTTAGCAGGAGTATTTGTACTTTATTAACTTAGGAGCTTGGAACACTTTAGTGTATGCTTAAAAAATAGTCCCATAAATGTACTGGAGTTGAAGGTAATTCATTAAGCAAGCTAAGTATTTCTTAGCCTGCTTCTTACCTACTGTTAGCTGACAAAGTGACAGCTACAGTCCTTACATGGCCCAAAAGAAGCAGCAGCCAAGCAGTGGAATACACAAAAATGTCATGAATTGAAAAGTTTCTGTATTCTGTAGACGTTCTGTGGGTCATAGTCAGGTAGTTTGTCAGCCTTCTGATTGGAAAAATTAAGGGTACTGCTGATGAATTGTACTCCTGATCAGAAATTTGTCACGTGCACACATTGCTAATGAGTCAGTACATTTTGTGAACCACAGTCCTTGTGTAAGGAGCATTTCCTTGTCTTGACTATTTAGCTCAAACCTTTTCATTCTTAAGATTTTTATAACCATCTCCTTTAGTTGAGTACAAAGTTATTAACATAGTTATTTTAAATTATGTATTTACCTTACAGAGAGAATGATATAGAAGAATGTGACTTGGAAATGTTTTTCTCAGTTGATAAAGAAATTCTAGGTGAAATCAAAAGCCATGACTTGAAGCCAAATGGTAGCAACATTCTGGTCACAGAAGAAAACAAAGAAGAATACATTAGGTGAGAATAAATAGACTTTAAAAATGCTCTTATCTCTGTCATTCTCTCTTTCTTTCTAGCAAGAAAAGATTTTCAAGCTCCATAATCTGAAGCATCGTTGAAGTTCTGTCTACTTGCTGATGGTGGCAAGAAGTGACAATTGTTTGGCTATTAAATTTGAAAGAATAATGTAGATAGAAATAAGTTTTTTAAATCCCCTTTTCCCAAAGATTATATTTAGTAGAAGGTCTGCTTTTTTTTTTCCCCCTGGAGATACTTAACAATACATTATGACAACAAATGTGAATGTCAGGTACTTCATGAAATGATTGCATCTGTTTATTACTGTGATTGTTGCTTCACGGCCTGCTGATATTCTACCCAGACGTTCATCTTTGGGGTTTTTAAAAATTTAACACTACTTTTGGATGCTTTTGTGATGATTCTTAAAGATACTTGGGGATCATTACTAGTTTGATCTGAACTAGTCTTATAGGATAATTAGGTCTTGGCATTTGTCACAGGACAGTGTTAGGAACTGTGTCACAAAGGAAGGATTATGTTTGCAGTGCCAGAATGTTTTAAAGCAATAGGTTGAGAGAGAAGGAGCATAAGAGTGATTAAAGAATAAAAATTGTAAAAATGTGACCCATGCCCTGCTTTGTCCTGATATATCCCCTTCTTCCTCAGTGTGCAGCAGGACCTAAACTCTGCTTTAAAGGTGTGAAATTCTAACATAAAAGATTTTGGAGTGTGTTGCTGAAAACCCAAAAGGTCACACACAGCAGGCACAAAATAAACTGAATAAACAGTAGACTTTTCCTCTCTCTTACAATGTGTTCTGTGAAGGCTTATTTCATTGTAAGGGATGAAGGATAAGGGAGTGGATTTTGTTCTCATCTCATGAGTTAATCTCAAGTGATTCACAGGAAAGGGAGAACTTGCAGAGGAAACATACATTTTGCAGTGTTGCAGAGTATTAGTAATGGGGCTGAAAATAAGAAGGGTCTGCAGAAATCCATTTTCTTCTAGTTTCTAGGAACCCAGGGAGAGCTTGGATTCCATTTTCATTCCTATTCTTTTGTCTTACTCTCAGTCCTGCTTCTAGTCCCCAGAGTTTCTAGGACAAATCAGAAAATAGCCATCTCTCTTTCAGACTCCAGTTCTCCTGAGAGGTTAGGCTTGAATTCAGCATAATATCTGCTTCTCCCTGGGTTCAGGTTCTTCGGGTCTCCTGCCTACTTTTCACCCTTTTATTAATGGAGAGTGGAGTTTCTGCCACAGAGCAAAGTTTCATGATTAACAGAAACAAATATGGAACTTTCCAAATGGACGTAGTCATTTCTTGGTAAGCTAGCAGTCCTGCTTATCTTCACCAGTACAACTTGACATAGTTTTTACCTTTTCATGGATAATGACTGAGATTTCTGGGGACAATATTAGATATAGCTCTGCATTTTTCTCTTTCTTCAAATACCTAGGGACTGCTCTCATTAATAAGATCAGTGAATAGTTGCCGCCTCCTCTTTTGAGTCTAAAATACTTTCCATAGCAGAATGGCTGGAAGCAGGGTTTTAAGCAAAAAAGAACCAAACAAAACCACAAAATTGTTTGCTCAGAATAAAAGTTACTAACAAAACTGTAAAGTACTCTATCCCCAGAACTTTCTAAACTTTCCATTCTCTTTTTTTAACTTAGCTTACATTTCATCTCAAAATAGGCTAACAAAGATGTGGACTATGGTTAGCACTGGCCATTTAAATTATCTTCCTGTATTTTCTTTTGCAGGCTAGTAGCAGAATGGAGGCTTTCCCGAGGCGTTGAGGAGCAAACACAGGCTTTCTTTGAAGGCTTCAATGAAATTCTGCCCCAACAATATTTGCAGTATTTTGATGCTAAGGAACTGGAGGTAAATGATCGTTTGGCTATTGCTGAATCCAGGTTGACTTGAATTCCAGTCATTGCATCTGCAGAGCAGAACTCACTGTGGCTGATAACTCTGTTTCATAGGGCATATGAGGGAAACTTCTTGGAGTAATATTTGATTAGTGTGCTTCCCTCCATCTTTCCTCTTTGCAGCCTGCTTGCCCATTCTAAAGGCTAATATTCTGGTGGTAGACATTTCTTCCCAAATTGCTTTTGAAACCCTTGGCAATCTCATTTGCTGGTGTTCAAAGGATGAGTATCTTGACAGAAGGGGAGATAAAACCAGGTATGCCGTGAATGAGCACATACAGACTGCACCAGGTTCTAGATGGTTTTGATCTCTCAAAATTACACTTTCTGAAGCATCTGTTCAATTAAAAAGATAAAACTAAAATATCCTGTTCCAAGCAGAGAATTGTATGGCTGGGAAATGATCAGCTCCTCCTGGCTTGATGTCTAAATGCAATTATTCCATTTTTTTCATGACAAGAGATGCTTTCTATTTTGTGGCCTTTCAATATAAACTTCATAAAGAGTCATCATTCTTTCTTATTAGAAGTTTTTGATAAAGTTTAAAGTTAAAAACAGATACCCTGTCTTTGCAGATGCTTTAAGTACAATTGCAGTTGATGTTCAATTTTGTTATGTGGGAAATCATAGAAGGAAGAGTCAGACCTTATACTCACATGGTTATTTCCCTTTTTGTCCCCTAAAAAAAGGTGCTTCTATGTGGAATGCAAGAAATAGATTTGAATGACTGGCAGAGGCATACCATCTACCGGCACTATACCAGGACCAGCAGACAGATAGTGTGGTTCTGGCAGGTGTGCAGACTTTTTCTTCTCAGACCAACAGAAATTACAGACAGTAATATGTAAAAAACAGATATGTAGTGTGTCAATATAAATTGTTACTGCTAATTCAGCTATTTATAACCATCATGTAGTTTGTTATTCTATGGAGGAGGAGGATTATGATTATGATGATGATGATGATCTGAAAGCCTGAATTTAAAATCTATACCTAAATGTTTATTTCAATTATTATTTTTCAGTTTGTGAAAGAAATAGATAATGAGAAGAGAATGAGACTCTTGCAGTTTGTTACTGGAACGTGCAGATTACCAGTGGGAGGATTTGCTGACCTTATGGGTATGTATTAATAATCACTCTAATGCATAAGATAATGTTATTTAAAAGAAAATAAGTTACGTCCTCTTTACATAAATTTTATATCAAATACTGGTTTGTAAGTCCTGCATATACTTGATCTTTGATGGAAAAAGAGATGGAGGGAATGTTTACACCTTGCTGCATGTAATTTCAAAATTACTTCAATTTTATGCCTTGACCACATGCAAACTTTCATCTAGACAGAGCTCTATAGACAGATGTCTTTTTTGTGTGTAATAGGAACCTTGTTTTGTCTTTTGACCTTCCAGTTGTAATGCATTACCTACTGATACAACAGTAACTAGGCCTATGCCTTGTTTATTTGAATTTGTTACAGGAAGCAATGGACCCCAAAAATTTTGTATTGAGAAAGTTGGAAAGGAAAACTGGTTACCTAGAAGTCACACCTGGTGAGTACAGAGTGAATTGGAGTATTACTATTCTTCTGGTTTGGGTGACACCAATCTACTTGGAGATTTTAGTAGATGGGTAATAGACTGAAATGTTTGAGTCTGTGAAAGCAAACACCAAGTTATAACATAATTTGTTGTTGAATAATAGCTGAACTTCTGAAAAAATATTGTCATGGAGTAGATTCCATTGTAAATTCAATGGATTTGCATATTACTGAAAATTTACAGTAATAACTAGTACTTCTAAGAAGTTGGGATTGATCTTTTGTTGTTACTACATTCCGTCTTGATGGTGAAGAAGCCACATTGACACTTCCCTAGAGAAAAGGTAGTGTATTAGTAATTAGTAAAACCACACAAACTTAAAATATCAAATGTGAATGAGTCCAGTCAAGCAACAAGCAAATGTTAGTGAAAATTCTCATCAAATACACTGCATTTCTAGAATCACTGTTCAAGCACTTGAACTTGTAACTTCTGCTCTCATAAATATAAAAATTAATGCTGGTAGTCAGCTTTTAACAGGATACAGATCCAGGTGTCTATCTGCAGAACAAAAAGTTTACCCATACCCATAATGGATTTTTTTTGTGATGGCTTAAATTTTTTTCAGTATGTAATTTTTTTCTGTATTTTCAGTTTCAATCGCTTAGACCTTCCACCTTATAAGAATTATGAGCAGTTGAAGGAAAAGCTGTTGTTTGCAATTGAAGAAACAGAAGGATTTGGGCAAGAATAGCTAAAATTTGCACCTTGAAGAATGTGAACTCAACACGATGTATGTTCTTCACTTCTTCTGCTTGTTGCACATTGTAAAGTAGACTTGACTTGGATTTATTTAACAATACTGGTGTGTAAGTAAATGGATGTAATCCTGAGGTTTTATCCACATTAACTCTGGATTTCTACTGAGCACTTTCAGAAATCAGATGAGCAATCAGATATGGCTACAAATGACTTATGACCTAAGGAGAAGCTTAATACAGCTTTGGGCTCTGCTTTGTTTTACCATTCATTAATTAGAATGTGTCCTTAATGACTGACAGATTTTTTTAACAATAGTTTTGTCTTTCCTTTTTAGTAGCATTTTTTGCTACTGATGCACTGGGAAGTTCATTGGTAGCTGCAATGCTGCAGCAGCATCATAACCCTCTTTACAGCAGTGTTACTTGAGTCAGATTGTGACCATCCTCTGTGTACAGTGAGCAAATTCATTGCTTAAACTCTTTTTTTTCTAACTCAAGTTTGGCCAGACTGTTTTTTTTCCCCACCTGGAGTCTGCTCACATGCCAGCTGGACTCAAGGGGATGTCAAACTGTGGCACAAATCCAGGGCACAGCTTTGCTTTGTGTTTTGTTGTTGTTTTTGTTTTTTCCCCAATCCTGCAAATTTCAGCAAAACATATAACTGCCCAAAGTTGTTGCACTGTTGCCATGTGCCCTCAGAAGGTTTCTGCTCCTTTTCCATGTAACACATTTAACTTTGAAATCAATATTAACACTGTGGTACTTCACTTGTTTTTGCAAAAGGCAAGACCACCTGAGATTTCACTGACTCCATTTAGACTCCTATTTGCAGATGGGTGTTCCTTGTCAAGTGTTAACAGAGGTTGTTCTCAGTGTTCTTGAGTGTTGCAGTCAGTGCTGAAGACTTGGGTTCTCAGGAAGAGGTACAAAACAACTGGATTCAGGAGATGTTGATGCTTACCCCTTTGCTGGTGAATTGCTATGCCATACTGGCTAGGGCTAAGAGGAACATAAAGTTGAGACAGATGACATATTTTTGACAGGCTGGAGCATCAGTAAATAGTTCTAGAAAGATTCGAACAAAATCTTTTGGGGGTGGTTTCTAAGCTAATTTGCATAAGCTGCTTATAGCTAATAACTTTTGTAGCGAGTTCCTACTGGATTAATAACATTTTTACTTTCTTTTAGAATCTGTTAATATTCAGTTCTCTTCTAGTTTACAGTAACATTTTGCATTTTACTGCTCCTTTAGACTGAATGCACTTTTTGGGTATAGTCAGTTGTTTCCCTGTCTGAAGGGAGGTAAACAAACTTCAATGAAATGAGCTGTTAGCCGTAGTAAGAGACATGACACTTGAAATAGCATGTAGCACATACTAAAGCATAACTGCAGCTCAAAGCACTGCAGCTGCTTTTAAGAGGCATCTGGATACAGGAGCTGAAACAGGACAGTGAGAAACTGTTAAACTGAACTCCAGTCTTGAAAAGAGTAGTTCTTTTCTGCTGTCTCTTCTGTCTGAACTGTAAGAGGGAAAAACTGATTCAGGCCTAAGAACCAGAGACACTAGTGTTTTTAACTGACTTCAGGTCTTACAAAGTGATCATTGGAAGGAAGAATGGTAAAGACTCAAGTGAATAGCTCCTCCTTCGTGCATATTTTAAGACAGACATGGAAAAGAGTTTCTGATGTTAAAGAAATGACCCTCTTTTACAGTTTCATTGATGGTGAGAGCTAACCTGACTTCATGGTTTTACCAGGAGGAAAATCTGCCAACTTCAAACCATTTGATGGATATCTTAACAGTGTACAGCTCATGAGGAGAGGGGGAGAAAAAAAAAAAAAGCCTTATAAATATTTTCTGTTTATATTAATTCTTACAATGAAATGTAGTTATCTAACATATTTACAAGAGAGATTAAATTAAGCAAGATAATGCAAGATTAAACTATGAAAAATAGTCTGTGTTCTGCATAATACTTTATGATTCATGTAGGGAACCTAGAAATATTGTTAATGTATAAATACCACCCAAAAGGCTTTCAGCCCTATATTTTTAAAATAGAGAATAGTTATAATTTAAATAGCCTTAGCCCTAGTTCTATAGGGTGTGGCTGTTTAATATTTTTATGGTTGAAATGTTTAGTTCAGGAAAAAGGTAAATGCTTGTATATATTTTTGCAGTCTGGGATTCCACTTATTTCATTTTACTTTCTTTAATTTAAATGGCATGTTTCTATGTCGTTTCTGCTGTATTAGGATGGGGGAAAGGAGGCTGGATATTCCAAGCACCAGATATGATTGATAAATAATGCAAATAAAGAATTCATTGTGGAGGGGGAAGAATAATCTGTGAACCACTGGATGTGGCCAAAATATCAAAAATTGAAAGCAACTTTACTGTGTTAAATTGGCAATATCTCAGAAGCCAGAGGTTAATCTTACTTAGGCATTTCATCAGCATTGTGAATGCTAACAAATCTGTTCATTTTTTACAGCATGTTGTGTAGAAATAAAAAGGTATTAATATAAGTCACTGGTGCACTTTTCTGTTCTATGTGGTGATCTGGTGAAAACATGAGCAGATGAGCCCACAGCATCTGGTATCCCAGATAAAATGTTGTTATGAATTGGATTTAGAAGTAAGATTTTTCATCTGAGATTAAGAAATTTGCCTCCTGCTACTTTAACTGATTTAGCAGCCTGAGCTGCACCAATTCATGGTGTGTCATAAATGTCCATATGCAACTGTCAATTGATCCTAACTTTCAAGTATTAAAGTAACTGTTATTTTGAATTTTGCCTTATGAGAAAGACATGAGATAGTGAAATGCTGAGCCGCTGATCTAAGAATTAACAAAGCCTTATTCTGGATAGCTCAGGAAATGTTAATACACTAATGAAATGCAAAGTAAATGGGTCATGTCTTCATCTGATCCATTATGGAAGCTGTTTTGTTTTGGTTTTTTTTTTTGTTTTTAAATCCAGTTGCTTCTGTTCAAAGAAAAAAAAAAAGCTTTTTTATTATGAGAAAATCTTAAAAATAAATCTTAAAAATAATGCTTGGGTTTTCCTTTTTTGTTTGTTGTTTTGGTTTTTTTGTCAGTTCATTTTTATTACATGCTGCACTGGATTTGTAATCTTAGCTTGCTCCGTTACATTGGTATCTCCAGCCCCCTTTTTGTGGTGTCTTTTAATTTTCTTCAAGAATCACTGTGTGTGTACATGTGCTCTAGTGAACTCATATATGAACTGGGATCAGCAGCACTGGATTGTAAAATACTGTACTGAAATTCATTGTTGAAATTTCCTTGCATTGTAATTTCAAATACTCAGGTAACTGTAACAGTATCTCAGTAAGTCACATACTTTTATAAAACTACTTAAAGAGCTGGTAATCTTGGTGTTCTTCTTTCTGTGTTAAGCATCCATCCATCTGCAAATACATTGTCTGCTCTTTGAGAGGTGAGCCTATCTGAAGTTCTACTTTTCCTTCCTCTAAAGAACTTTGCTAGAAGAACTTGCAATGTTCCTTTCCTGACACCTCTCCTGCCATTGTTGCTTACATTAGAAATTCATTAGGAGACTTCAGACTGAGCTGCCTTTGTGACTGGTTAGAAACTGCAGATAAAACAGTTCCTGAATTTTTAGTGCTGGTGGCCCTGGGGATGTTGTCCTGAAGAGACAGGCTCCTGGTCTGCTAGTGGAACGCTGGGGGCGATGATCTGGAGAAAGGTTCTGCAGGAGCCACAGCTTTCCTCCTAGCCACCAGTGATAGCAGGAGAGGGAGAAGAAGCAGGGCAGCCACAAATGTTGAAGGAGGGGCAGAAGTGGAGACACAGCCCCTCACCACTGCTCTGTCCCAGCAAGTGCAAGGTTCTTCTGCTGGACCTGCCACTGTCCCAGCCACCAAGGGTGGAGGAGAGGGGGAAGAAGTGGTGGTGAATCCCCCAGTACAGCTCCCCTGCCAGCCCAGGGTTCTTGAAACCAGCGTTTACATTCGAGCCATGGGAAGGGTTAAGATTGGAGTGGGGGGCTGGGGGAGGTGTATTTGGGGTGTGGGGTGGCAGGGAGGGGGTGCAGAACATCTGTGTGGGGAACTGTTCCAGTGCTTGTTTTCCATTACAAGCTGTTTTGCCATTAAAATCTGTATGCCCCGAACCGCTCCGTGCCTTTCGGAA
>JANHGL010015074.1:4442-25775 GCA_024611195.1 Ceyx melanurus | reverse complement strand
TAGTTGAGGGTGTCCCTGCTCCCTGCAGGGGGCTGCACTAGATGCCCTTTGGAGGCCCCTTCCAGCCAGAAACATTCCATGATTCTAGGCTGGAAACAGAGTGTTGGGAAGGCAGGCCCAGTGCCCTTCTTTCCAGCCCTGAACACTTTTGGTGTCAGTTGGGAATCCTCAGCCTGCAGCGGCCTGACCTCCCTGGCACCTCTCAGCAGTATTGTCATCACGTTCCCACCTTCCTCTTCCCTCTGACACCAGGTGAGAGGGTGCACACCCCTGGCAGCATTTCAGCTATTTTATCTCTGAGTTTCTTGAGAACTCCAGAGCAAAGGCAATTAGGCCCTGGCCATTTGCCACCACTCGTTCTGTCCCCATACTGCTTGTTCACCTCTCCTTCACTTCATATTCCATAGCTTCTGTCCATTTTGCATGTGAGGGCAAATCCTCTGAATATTCTACCAAAAATAGACAAGAGGGAGCAGGTCTAGCACTGAAACTCCTTCAAGCTACTCAGTGGTAATTGCTGACATGAAGAGATTCACTTAGGTATTTGACCATGGTTTATTTTCTTAGGGAGTTCTAGCACATGTGATCAGCTGTGTTTCCTTCGGCCTTCATGAGTTCAGAAATATTTGTGGTTTATTTTGTTTTGAATGCAATTTACAAATTGTTCTTTGCACATCTTAGGCCCATGTGCTGCCAGATTTTGCAATCCTCATTAGGAGACTGTGGTATTTTTGTTTGTAAGGATGTTTTCTTGCTTTTAGTAGTATCTTTTACATTGGCACATAGCTATGCTGATTTAATTTGGACGTTCCTCATTTTCTTCTGTTATTTTGTGACATCATATTTGCTCTGTGGCAAATCTAAGTTGTCTCAATGCCCCTCTAAAGATTTAGCTCTTGCTAAATTACCTCTTATTAACATGACTTTCTCTCTGGGTGAGTGTCTATATTCTAATCCTCTAAGCAAAATGACATGGAATTGTATTGCATTTTGTCTGTAGTTTTACTTTAGAAAAGGAGCTGCTGCAACCAACTTTCCAAGACTGCCTGGCAGAAAAGTTGAGGGTGGGCAGTGCTTTAATAGGGCTGTAAAGGGAATTTTATCAAATTTTGAAGATTTATCACTGCTCCATCAGCTCCATGTCTCTCCTGTGCTGAGGGCTCCAGAGCTGGCTGCAATACTCCAGGGGAGGTGTGAGCAGAGCAGAGGGGCAGAATCCCCTCTCTCCAGCTGCTGCCCACACTTCTCTTGCTGCAGCCCAAGATAAACTTTGGAACAAAGAATTTAATTATTTTCTTTCAGGAAGATGGATGGCTGCTCTCCAGGTGCTCAGCACCACTGCCTTCCACGCTCTGCACCCTCCTGCTGGAGCTCTTGTTTTTCTGAAGCCTGACAGTGACATTTCAAATTTAATCATCATTTAAAATCCCAGTAGGATCCAATTTCATATCTCATTTAAATCGAGCAAAATAAATAGGCTTACACCACAGGTGAATTTGCCCTGATCTCTTTCTTGAGAGAAAAAAGAAAAAGTCCTAGAAGTTTTGAAGTGGAACTTGAAGAATGCACCATTCAAGTGCTACTTCTTCATGTGGACCTCTCAGAGACAGACAGTTCCACTCTTTTTCTTTTGGTCTACTCTAACCAGCTCAGCCTATGACATTCCTGCATATAGTGAGTATTCCTACCATCACCCTGTTTATTTGCTGCCTTGTCTCAGCTCTTCACCCCAAGGGGAACCTGCAGTCTTATGTGGGGACTCCAAGGACTACAGTGATATAAACCACACCAGGTTAGAGATTTTGTTGTCATTTTTTTTCCATCAGTGCATTTCAGACCTTTATAAGGTGAGGTGAAAAGAACTTGCACTGAAGAAACTCAAGAGCAGTTGAGGTGCTTGCCTTAAAATGAGAAAAAAAGACTCTGAAATAAAACCATATATATAATACAGAATGATCTAACATCCAAATGGACTGTGGCTTTAGTACAGCTTCTCAAGCATCTTTGCACTTTTTGCTAAGCATCTGAATCATGTCACAAGTTGTTGGTTTGGATTTGTTTTTTAACTAAACATTATTCTATATGTGTAATTACCACTATATATACATGTATAAATATGCAATATAACTATATATATCACCTATATAGTTATATTACATATTTATGCATAATATATAGTTGTAAATGTATTACATATGCTAGATTTTTTCATTATTTACAATGAGTTGTTTGAAATGTTGATATCTAGTGATCCAGACACTTCATTTTTTTTGTGTCATGAGTTAAAAAAAAAAGGAATTTGCTGTTTCTGGTTCTGTTTAGACTGGAAGACTCCATCTCACCAAGTCTCTGGTGTCCCAAGCATTGTGTGTTTTTTTCTGAGGCTCTTGCAAATAGGTGGAATTCTTAGAGGTTGCTACACTTGTGACCCATGCTCATTAAATGAGCCATGGTGAAGAAACTTTATTTGTGGACCTCCCCTGTGTGCCAACCACCAGCAGGAGCCTGGGAGGGCCACAGGGCACATCAGCCTGGCCAGCTGCACAATATTTGCTGTCAGGAGAAACAAATTTTTAGCTGTTGTTATGGAGATAAATTAGGACCGAAGGCTGGTTTAAAATGCTTTATTTTTTTCTTGTCTTTGGCAGAGAAACAGAAGAGCTAATGGAGGAGCTGAATTCCTTACCACATTAATAATGTGCTAATGTGCCCACTGCTAGGGTAAATGTTGTTGGTGATTAAATAGTGACTGGTGATAAATCACTAATAAAGATAAATGCTCATCCAGGACAAATGGTGATCCTAAGCCTTCTTTTTCTTACTCGGGAGTCCAGGCATCTGAACAGTTTTGCTGAGTGCTCAGGGAAAATTGTAGAGCAGAAATGAAGCTTGAAGGCAAAAGAAAGCATCTTTTTCATTACTATCCCCAAACTTTTTTGCCCCAAAAGCAAGAGAATTATGGACAACTGGAGGCTGAGGGAGCTAGTTGTTGGTTCCTCCTTGGGCAATGGTGCATGGCTTAGGCTGGATTTTTAAACCACCAGATTTATAGTATCCATTATCTGTGTTTTTAAATTCCAAGTTTCTTCTTCAAGCTGGCTGATTTGTTGTTTAGTTTGGGGTTTTTTGGTTGTTTTTTTTTGTGGGAATTAATGTTCTTTTTCAACTTGAAAGTGTCAGTGTTTTGGTGTCCAGCCAGCCCTCCTGGTCCTTGTCACACAGTGTGAATGACTTCTCTCTCTCAGACTACTGTAGATGACCATGGAGAAAGCCAAATGAAAAGACATCATTTAGGGTAGTTTATATACAGACTTTCCTAGCAACTGCAGCAGCACTTGGGGGAAGATTTGAGACTTTCAGAAAATGCCAGCACTCTAATAAAATCAATTTTATTTTTTTTTAATAAGGTAAAAATCTAGTTTTTAGCTCCTCTCACCTCCAAGACACACATGGGTACCTGAGACAGGTCTGAGCAGATCACTGTGGGTTTGTAAATGACTTGTAGCACAGCCAGGTATGGCCATGCTCAGTGCTGGGAAGGTGAAGTTGGTACCTGCACACTCAACTTGGACTGGCTCTGGGCACACTCAGCAGCAGCAAACCCAAGCTCTGAAGCTGCCACTGTCCAGGAGCAGGGGATACTCACTCACTGGCTTCTCATAGTAGTAATTAATTTTTATGAATAAAAGAAAGGGTGTCAGGAACAGATGGATTATAATCTCCTTCTAATTAAAACGTTCAAACCATAGTTTAAACTAAAAATATCCTGTTACTTATCTTTGCTATTTCACTAAGGCAGCAGCAATAACCTAACTAATGAGCTGATTGTCACCAGCTTGTATAATGAGGTGTGGCTGGGGGCTGATCAGATTATGCCATCAATCAAACCTCCTGGAAAAGCTTCATCCTTCAGCAGAACTCCCTGCAGGGCAACCTATGTCTGCACAAGCTCTAATTCTATTTTCTCCCCCCAAGATGCTGAGATTCCCTGAGCTGGGCAAAAGCAAGGCTGCAAATGGCTGCAGTTTGATGATCTGGTCATTGTTATAATACTTCAGAGATTCTTTTACTGGGAGGTGGCTGGTTCATGGCTTTAATGTGCCCATAAATCATATTTATCATTACAGAGTCCCTGACAAGAAGGATAATCCCATGGGAGCTGAGTGGATGAACTGAAAGAAGACTGGTTCCCAAGGCATGATGTCCACCAGAACATGTGAGTAGGGGGTTCCAAGGACTAAAGTGTTGTGCATCAGGCCCCAGAGCCTGTCTCACTGCTGGGATTTGTTGGCAGTGGGACAGGGGGGTCTTCACCAGCCCATCCTGCTGTGGGGCTGCTCCAAACTTGCCACTGCTTTTGGGCCACCTTAGAACACCAGGCTCAAATGCACCAACACAAGGTCAGCTGCTTGAACAGTTCCAGTGGAGGGAAGAGAGAGATAATCTGAAAAAGTTTGTGTCATCACTCACTCTGATCAGAATTTCCTCCCTCCACTTTGCTAGATTGCCCCCAGTTACTGAAAATAAATTAGGCATCCTCTGATTCCAATCACCAGGAGATCCAAAATAGCAGAAGGTTGTAAAATACATCAGTTCATGAAATCCTGTCATCTGATTGCCTTTGGAAAGGAGTGCTGTCTGGCTCTTGTGAACAGCTAGGTGCTGCAAATGTAGCACACCCATTCCCTAGGGTTAGAAACACAAAGCTGTAAAGAGCCTGAATGTGATCAATATCATTTGGTAAAATAATTTGGTGAATTACTGAAAGTGGATGTGATTACAGTGAGTGTAATGGGTCTTTGCTCCAATTACTGCATTAGCTTCAAGATCTCAGCCAAATTGGTTTCTGTAATGTGCCTGCTCCACAGCACAGGCATGAAATACCAACCATGAAAAAAGAACTGCAATTAATTAGTCATCAGAGGATCAATGGGAAAAAAAAATTTTAAATGAACCCATTCAAATGTAGTGATTACAGAGGCTCCCCCTAACTGTAAATCATGAAAATTGACAAGGAGCTGTTGTCTCATGAAAGATGCTGACTTTTTGAACTACCTTCCTCTGAGAGCTCAGTACAGCAATCCTGGGAAGAGGTAAGAGGGAGCAAGCCCTGCACTGAGCCAGCTCGTGGCTGGGTCCTCACCCTGGGCCCAAACTGCCACTGTATGGCTCCACAAAACTCAGTACAACAGGCTTTGTCTCAGAGGGGCTTTGGGCATCTCCCTGGTACCCAGGGATACCTGTATCCTCAGTTTTTAATGCAGGGGAGCTGATCCTTTTTTGATACTAAGTTGTATTGACTTCCTTTTGAGGCTGAGCTGTCAGAAAGCTTTGACCACAACCTTTGGCATTAAAATTCCCTCAGTAACAGATACCTTTTCACTCAACCAGAACTTGCCAACCAGCTCCTTCTGCCCTCCTCCAGGCAAATGCTTTCACAGGTACACAGATGAGTGAATCACTTTTCTGGTCTATTAATACCCACGTGTTTCATTCTCTGAGGGAGCTGCCAAACTGCTCATGATGGAACCCTGAAGCATTAGCTGCACCTCTCAGGTTCCCTGCTAACTGGGCAGGCTTCAACTCCATCAGTTTATGAGCTTATGAGCACCTTTACCTCCATGGAATCTCAGAATTAAGGCTGGAATAGACCTCCAAGATCAGACCCAGCACCACAACACCTAGTTACACCATTTGGGTTTTTTGCTACCAGTGCCTTGGTTGTTTTGGGTTTTTTTGGTGTGTGTTGTTTGGGGTTTTTAATAATAAATTAATTAATCCAGACACCAAGAAAAGGAGCAAAGCAGCAGCTGCTCCCAAAAGGGGAGTAACTCATAGGAAGAGAAAAATGCACATACTGAAGTAGTCATTCATAGAGTAGCTGCAGTGTTACCTGCACTGCTGGTGGTTAAGGTTTTCTTTTTTTTTTTTAATCCACATTTAGAGTTGTGTTTTGTTTGGGGCACAAAGGCAACAGAACATTTTCTACCACTACTATTGTTAGCAGTGCTTTTCATCAGGGTGCTTTGAAACCTAAACCCTTCTTCCAGCAGTTTACCAAAGGTCACCCTTAGAAATCTTGTGGAAAGTTGGCACCTGTGCAGCTCTTTACATCCATGTAGCCAGGGCACAGGAGGTCTGGGATGGAGTTAGAAGCCCATCACTCAACACTCAGGCACAAGAGCAGAGAGGAGTGATCTCTGCCACATGCAGTGCATTAGCTAAGTCAAGTGGAGCTCCCTGGGCACCAACTGTTGTGCTCTGCACATGACCACCACTCCACAAACACTGGAAGAATGAGCCATGAAGAAATCACTTTTATAACAAAATTTATTTTTTGCTCTGCGGATACAAATCCCAAACATCAACAAACAAATTCCAGTGGAAAAATACCAGTCATTAACAATGAAAACTTTTTTTATTATTATTTAATAAATAGAACTTTGGCATTCAAAATTCTAGCTGTAAACCCTACTTTAAAAAAAATTACAAAAAAGAGGCAAGAACAACAAGCCTAAAGCTGAGCCAGCCAGTGGCTCCTTTACTTTTTACAATGAACACATTGTGATTAAGTCATGACAACTCTATTTACACCTGAGGTATTCTGAGAGGTTCAAAAATTGAACCCAATTTACATAACTACCAGTCTGCAGGGACTGATCCAGTACATATGTCAGCTGTGCTTTTAACAGATAGCTCCAGACACTCCTCCCCACTGAACTAATGATATACTGTAATTAATATACACAAAATCAACACCGTGGTTTCAGTTTCCTGCTCACACTTCAGGTTCAGGAAAGCTGCAGCCCATGGCCAGCCCAACATTGAGTGTACACCTAGTGCCTAGTTTCAGTACTTCTGTTTCTACTAAGCATGTGAGTTTTCTTCTCAAGCTTCTGAAAGCAAAGCTGGGCAGGTAAGAGGAAAACAAGGTGCAGTCAGTGGCATCTTAACAGCTTACCTACAGTTCAGGCAAAATAAAAAGGCACAAAGGTATGCAGCTGTGGAATTATTATTGCTAATGAGCTCCTGGAATCAACTTTAGGTAATACCCATGGCTTTGTTGAGGGTAAGAATGCAGATTAGTTCAGGAGATCTTTTCCCCACTCACGACACAGCTTGTCATGTCCATGGGAACAGCCCAATTTTGTACCTCCAGCTCCACCGGTAAGGAGAAGGGAAACTGGAGCAACTGGAGGGTTGGGCAGAGAGGGCAAAGGAAGGAAGGAAGGAAGGAAAGAAACCTTTTGGAGTGCAAAGGCTGAAATTCCAGCTCCTGTGCTGATGGCCAGCAGCAGGTTTGAGAGCCAGAGCCCAAGGGGGTGGTTGTGGCAATCTCCAATTTCCCTACACAGCTGCACACCTAAACCACATTTACACAACTGAGCTGCATTACTTCTAGACAGTAAATACAGAGCATCAGCTACAGCTTGTCTGCACACACTTACTTTCCAAGTCTTTTTAATTTTAAATACATTCTTGAATACAGTAGTTGCTCTAAATATCTTCTAAAGGATTGTATAAATTCAATCTGAGCCTATACAGAATAATATTACAGACTTGCTGACAGCCAGCATGGGACAATGTCCACTCCTTAGCACTTGTCTTGCAGCCCTTGGGATTGTCTAATAGCTACAGCAAAAAGTTGTCATGACTAAATCTAAGCAGTTCCCATGATGACATTCATGAATCCACTCTATTAAATATGCTGAATGAGACCACACACACTACATTTTAACCAATTAAACCATGCATATCTTAATGAAGCTTATTCCATTTAGAGGCATCTGTAAACTGATGCATATATAGTAATTGCTACTATTACAACAGGCCATTTTAAATCCAAGTAAAATACTGTTTCACTACAGATAACCAATTTGTAGTCTGCATCTTTGGCTCACACATCCATCATTTACCTCCCTATTTTAATTTGACTGAGGCAGATAAACTCAGGGCTTTTTAAAATCAAGTGCTTTAAAGTCAACATAAATATTACAGCTTCTGTAATAAAAAGATGATGATGCAAGGTTGCAGCACTGCTATCAAAGCATCACCAATAAATGGGACCTCCTTCATGAGGGACTTCCAAATAATACCTGGAGAGCATAAAAAACTCCCCAAAGTGCTTTGCAAGTATAAATTAGTGATCTGAGCTCTACAGGATCAGCACTGAAGAGGAGCTAGAGGGAGGCTCACCAGCCCAGTGAGCTGTTTAATAGTTCAAAGCAACTCCTCTCTAATTGCTCTATTAAACTTATTTCCACCAAATTCAGAATGTATTGCTAGTTAGGGTTTTTTTCTATATTACCATCTAAGGAAACTGTGCAACTTAGGTGTTTCTTCTCTCCCTATTTTAATATTTACCTGAAATGCTGTTGTTGAATGATGAGATGCCATCAAGTGGAGACTGTTGCCTCACTGCAGGGCCAAACCCCAAACTACACCAAAGGAATGAGCTGAGGCCCCAGCCACAAAAGCCAGTGCTGCTGGAGGCACAGGCAACTGCACAAGCCCATTTGTGCAAAGACCCTTGTTTTCACTTTTGCACTAGTATAAAAACCTACAGAAAGGGCAGGAAAATGGAATTTTTTTACCTTGAAGTAGAGACACTAGGCAATTTCCTATGAGATTTCATGTAGATACTGTTTTAGTGCTCACAGGAGCTGAACCAGTCAGATGAATCTATCTGACAAGACCACGTAGCTAGAATATAAATAGCATCACTATTATTCACAAATTAGTCCATGTGTAGGTTCAGGATAGAGAAAACTGTCAAATAAATAAGTCTATACAGCTAAAAAAAGAAGAATCAAATAGGAAAACATGAATATTAACTGTTTAACAATGAACAGAAAGCAAAACATCAAGTTAAAACTGGTAACCAGTCTACACTGCTATACAATTTTTTTTTTCTATTAACATAAATATCAGAAAAATGAAAATATAACACTTTTGCCATAAATTGTTACCCTAAAATGTCCTTGGTTCTGACGACTAAGCTTTCCAAGAGACTTCTGCTTTTATCCACACTCTGGGTCAGTTGATTTGCATTTTAGTCATCTGAAAATTACTTTTAATATCATCTATGAAACTGATGGTCATGTCTTTTCTCAACAGCATGAGTTGAGAGTGGGTTTGCTCCGTGCAAGTTGTTGTTTCCTTGAGTGAAATACTATTTGACAGCCTGCATGCCTGTGGTGCAGCTCACTGACACTCATGCTCCAGGAAATCAAAGCATTCATGTCAGCTGTCCCAGGGGAGAAACCCCCACTGCCAAGTGACACTCACTGAATCAACTATGGAACATGATCTTCCTTTGTTTTTACTGAAACAGCTTCCTACATAAATAGAGAAATCAAGAATTCCTGGAAAATTCTGCAGTCCTCAGCTAAGCCAGGATTTAATACTGCACAGTGCTGTGATTCTGATTTTGGAGCTGCATAAAAATATAAAATAAATGGCTGAGGTGGTTCACAACCTCAGAGGGCTTCAGGGGTGGAATACAGACCAGTCACATTTTAAAGTGGAGACGACCTAAGGTAAAAATAAGTATGATACAAAGATTAAAATGCAGTCTTTTGGTTTTTTAACCTGCAACAACCATGTCCTATGCTACGGTTTCATGCCTTCCAGCTTCTCTGGGTTTCAAGCTGAAACTTCTCAAAGCAATGTGAGTGCTTAAAATAATTGGATAGAGCTATATTTAATGGACTTCATTTACAAAAAGGAGTTAAAAATTGGGTTTGTTCTGCTGTTGGGCAAACAAGCTAGACATCCATTACTGCCAAACTCTTTCCTATATACAGTTTTTTAGGCAACTTGAAGAGCAACCACCTCTTGCAGTGCTCCAACACTGTTCCAATGGCAACTCCTACAATGAAGTGCAGATGCAGAAGCCTCTGGCTTCACCACCTTTAGCTCCTTCAACCCTCTGCTGTCATTTCCAAGCACAGATCACACCCTTGATGAAGGAAAAGCCTAAGTAGCAGCAGCATGGCTGTTTTCATGCTCTGACTCCAGCCACCAGGTGATTGAATGAGCATCCAACTGAATCATTCTTCACAGCTTGTTCCTACATTCAGTAGTTTGGAAAAAAAAAAAAAAAAAAGATTTCTTGCAGTTTGTACCACTGTTGAAAATCCTCTGCCCTGCTCACTCCCCAGATAAGTACAATCCTCAGAGAGCAGTGAGAGCTGCACTCCTCCAATATGGCTCCTCCACAGAAATGCAAAGACCTGTGCCACAGCAGCATTGACCAAGTCCCTGGACAGCAGGTGAAGTGTCACTGAGTAATGCAGTTGTCCCCCATGTCCTGAGCATAACGGTCAGACATCATAGTCCTTAGTTCATCAATGTCCTTTCTCAGCTGACAAACATCCAGCAGCTTCTCTGAAAGACTCTCTGTGCTGTGGTAATTCTCATTCTCTTCAGCTGAACAGCTCAGTGCTACAGAAAACAAACACCCAAGGTTAGAGCTCTACCACCAGGCAATTAACTGCAGCAAGATAAATCACACTTTGGGATGGAGAAAAGGCAACAAAAGGTGGTGCCGTGGGGAATTAGTCAACCCAGTGCCCATCAGAGCTCTTCTGTTTGCACCAACTTCTAGACTTGATGACATCTGATGGATCTCAACAACATTAAGGAAAAAAAAAAAGTGTGTAGAACAGCCATTTCTACCTTGCTGATGGTCCACTTCAGCAACCAACCAGTCACTCTGACACATCCTTTTCTGAATGTTAATTAGATACATTCAGGTAAAAAAAAAAATCCACTTATTAAGCTGGTTGAAAAATGGAACACAAACTCACCACACTGAAGTTTTTTAACTGGCTTAAGGGCAAGCTTCTCATTTTCTGGTTACCAGT
The DNA here is from genome assembly GCA_024611195.1 of Ceyx melanurus. NCBI lineage: Eukaryota > Metazoa > Chordata > Aves > Coraciiformes > Alcedinidae > Ceyx > Ceyx melanurus. The sequence continues at coordinate 14,907 of JANHGL010015074.1, read as the reverse complement.
TTAGTACTTGCTGAAGACTGGATGTGCCATGAAGAGTACTGGAGATGAAGTTGCCTGGACTTGCCTAACACACACAGACATTCCCATCCCCAAAGCAGGCACACACATGTTCAATCAGCAGCTGTATAGATTCTTGACCCCAAAGACTTATGCCTCCCCTCCATAACCAATTTCTAGGGCAGAAGATGGCAGAAAAGCATTCAGTGACCCTCAGAGTGACTACTAAGGATGTCTAAGGAGGGACAGACAGCTGGCTACACACCTTGCTTTCCTAGTGGGGTAAAGAGAGCCATAAACTGAGTGTAAATGACCAGCCAGCTCTCTGCTCTTCCAACTGGGCAAGGACCTGGGAGGTAAAGTGCATTTTGTGGCCCAGGTATCTCCAGCAGTGCAATTCACACACAGCAATGGGCCACTGCTGTGCCCAGCTTGCAAGATCAAGCACCACTTCATTAAACTGCTACTCCTCTTAGTCAAATGTGAATGACAGGCTCACTTACATCTGATTCCCAGCAGTAAGGAAAGGTTAGGCTCCTTGCCCTGAGCTCTCTGGCTGAGAATACTGCACAGTGCTTTCAAGTCAAACAAGCAATGGGACATCTCCTTGAACAACTGGTCTGCTACAGGCATCTTCTCAGACACTGGCTGCCTGGACAGCTCCACCTGCCTCATCTGCTCCTTCAGGCAGGCATTCTCTTCCAGCACTCTTTGGTTCTTTGTGGAAAGCAAATGGGGAAAAAAGAGAGCAGTTAGTCAGCAGCATGCACCTAGCAGAAAGCTTCTCATATCAAACAATAAAGAACAGAATTGAATAATAAATATATTTAGGTTTATTATTAATAATAACAGAATAAAATAACTCATCTCCACACATGTAAGCAATATTTTGGTGCCCCTGCAGGGAATGGCAGGGAACAGCTTTTGCATGGCTGCTTCAGCTCATGGCTGTTACCACTGCTCAGCAGCCTTCACTGCCAAGCTCTCACATTGTGAGGTAGGGAGGGTATAAATTTATGTGACTGGAGTATTTACTTACTTCAGAAAGAGTTTTATTTAACTGCTCTATTTTCTTTTCTTTTTCTTCAAGCTCATTTGTCATCTTCTGTACTATCTGCTTCTCTTGCAAAAGCTTCTCTTGCATAGACTAAAGTGAATGAAAACACAGGTGGTGATTTTAGATTTTCATACATTGTTAGCACTGACAAAGAATGCATCCTCATCACATTTTTAAGTTAAAGTTGCTTTTTTATTCATTCTTCATTTTTTATTTTCTATCATGTTCCACCTCATAATATTCAGCTGCATCCCAAAGCTCTCTACACTAACACAGCTAGTCCAAGTCTCAGGAATACCATTTAGATAAATTATTATCTGTTAATAAGCAAAATCTTACTCCAAGGAGGAATGCAAAAATGCCTATTTTAAACCATGTAGTATTAGTTTTTTCTAACAAATGAATTTCACTTGAAATAAGGGGCAGATTCATGCCAACTAAGCCTCCTTTCTGCAATTCCAAGTTGTAACCAAATTTAATTTATTTTTTTGAGCCTCTACTTTCCACAAAGACTATGGCAGGACTTCCTACAACCTTCCTTAACAGTGAATTCACCTCATATTCCACGTGGCTGAGAAAAATGCTTTTGACAGCTGATGCAGAGCAGCAAATTCTTTAAAACCCCTGACACACAAAATGAAACAGAACAGTCTATAACAGTTAGATACACTAATTCCTATTTTCAGCAGTATAAACAGCAAATTTCTAGGATGCTGATGTGCTGAAGTATCAGAGCATTCCAGGACTGACTTCCAGATCAGTCACCAGCAGCAACAAATAAACAACTGCTCAAACATGGAACCAGCAGCTGCCAATTCCACTTTTCACCTACACAGCTGAAACTGAGAAATCAGGAGATTAGGGGTGAATTCAACCAGCACTTTTATTTATTCCACCAGCTGGATAGTAGTTCTGTACTCTTTCATCTTTCAAGGTCATCTACAACAATTCAGAAAGAGGAATACTCAAACTTATCTAAATATTATTAACAATAAATGATGTTTTTATAAACATTATGCTTTAAAACTGAAATCTTTTCGGATTTCATAATGAAATTAAAATCCTCTTTTATTGTTAATGATATTACAATGCTGTGCCACCACAGTGCATTTTAAGTGTCCTCTCCATCCCTAGCTCAGCAGCTGATATGTAAAACCTGTTGCCCAATTTCAATTTAAGATGTAAATCCAATCCCATCAGGCTCAAAATACAGCTGCTGTAGCACTGGTAACAGTGGTGCATGCCTTGGCAAAGTTTCCATTGTAACCTACTGAAGGGAACCAGAGACTCTGCTGGGGGTAGGAGAATTTCACAAGGCAATTGCTCTCAATTTACAGTATGATACTGTCCCCCAAAAAAATGTTTTCTTCATGAATCTCTGTAGGAATCATCCTAAAGCTTCTTCTTCCAAGGTAGAGAACTCTCACTGGGAATTAATTCTACAGGAGAACTTAAATAAAAAGCTATAGAAAGATCAAATTCACTCTTTAGTAAAAGATAGGTTTAATTTGCTGCATTAAGACTCCGGATTTTTTTGTGTCTTTGAATAAAGTTGCAAGCTCCTGACCTGACTTACCATGCTCCTGACCTACAGAGTGGACAAGAAGCTATTTCATTGACTTTCCAGCCCTAAGAAAGACTTTGATGAGTGCTCATGAGAAGGCAGGGAGCAAGGAGAGGTAAGGCAGGGCTGACACCAAGTGGAACTTTGAATGGGCTGGTGAGTGAGCAAAATGGGAGGGGAGTGAGCAAAATTTCCCATTGCATTCAGCTCCCCACCAGCTGAGCAGTGAGAAAAGACAGGACCTGGTCACACCTTTGCAAAACTGGGGAGCAATCAAGCTACAACACAGCTTCATTAATTTGGACTAACCCTCCCCCCCTTAATAAGACACCAGAAAACACTGTTTGCTTCTAAAGCCATTCTCACACACTTCTGCTTCTCAGTCTGTGGTACTGTGGCCCCTGCAAAGGAAGTGCTGGAGCAAGGTGCATCCTAAAGATAAGCTGTGAGGAAGCAGAGCTTCACACTGCAGTGGGAGGAAGAGGAGGAAGGGAGAGAGCCCTGCCCTGCACCAGAGGAAAGGCTGAGGGGGCAGGAACTGGCTCTGCTTCAGGCATTTCCTCTGTGGGGCTTGAGGATGAGCAGAACTTGAATCACTAGTTTCAGGATAAAGGTGATGGATAGAAAAGGATCAACATTTATGAAATATGAAAAGATTTACACTGGTGATAGTCTATTTTAGTGCATAGGCATCTGGCTCTAGTGAGGATCTCAGCAGTGAAGCTCTTCATTAGTATTGATTTTTCACTTGGGCTCATCAGCTGAACCCCAAAGTTGGATGTGAGGCTTCAGCTCCTCACACCATTAGGACATCCACAGCAGGATAAGGAAGTTTTTCACTTTATGATGAGTCCCAGCAAACTCCTAAACCATACAAACATCAGTAACAAATATATTATGAACCTGCAAGAGAAAACAGGCCAACCACAGGGCATAAGATTAAACTGTTGGCATTACTACCTTTGTCTCTTACTTGGAAAGATAAAAGGATGAAATTTAACTTGAGTAATGTTATGTTTACAAGCTAAAAATGTATAAACAAAAAAAACCCATATAATCTTCCTTACCTGCATGTCTAAAATCAGCCCAGCTATCTGATTTTGTTGATTGTCTATCACCTAGAATAGAAAAATGAGTCATTGAAAAGGCTTCAATCTTTTCTTAAAAGTCATCTTACAATACATAGCTACAGATTTCTAATGGAATATTTGAAAATGTAAGTGCCAAGACAGAGTTTAACAGGAAATTCATGCAAAATAAATGTTCTGAACAGAAACAGATCAGGTAGTGAAAAGAAATCTGAATATATATATATATATATATTACATAGCAATTACATAGCAAATATGTAATTTACTAGCAAGGCATTTATTTCTAAAGTAAAAAAAAAATAAATAAACAGGGTTAACAATGCCACTAGCAGCAGATGATCTGCAGACTAACCTTACTGGCTTTCTCATTCTTTTCTCTGAGGCATTCATTCTCAGTCTGAAGCTGTTTAGTGTCCAGCATGGAAAGGCGAATGCCATCTTCCAGGCATTTTTCTACTTTCTGTTGCAAACTGCCATTCAACAGGAAAAGAAAAATTAAGTGCACTGACAGGAACCAGAAGGGCTGTGTATTCTAGGGAAAAATTAAAAAGTCTGCCAACCAGAAGTGTAAAAATGTACCTAGAAGAATGCTCTGGAGCTCCACTCAAGCTGCTAGGTGTAGCTACAGCCTTTGTCTGCTCACCTTCTCTCAGAAAGGAAATCTATTTTATTAATCTTGCTGTCTAATTTAGAAACCAGAGCCCCCACCTCAACTATCTGGAGACTTTCAGGAGAGACAAAATGATCCCCCTCTAGATTATGAGGGCAGGGAGAAAAAAGGCCTTTCATTGGTAAGATGGAAACAATGTGTGAACAATTTGGCTGGCAAGGTGTCCCAACCAGCTTGACTCTCATCATGGAAACACTTCCAGACTCCTGTGGCATGCACCTTTACCCAATGCAGTGACAGTGAACTAGAGTAACATCCACACAAAAATATATTAAAATATATTAAGAGGCCTCCCTGCCCCTCACCACCTCAACACCCCCATTCTCAGTGAAAAGGTGAAACACCTACAACCTCTGACCCACCCTTGATGTTCCCAATATTCAGGGAGCTTTTTCACATCTCATGACAGGATTAGTTATCAAAGAGGAGTGCTGACAGCTCCTAGACAGTGTTCCCTTGCTGCACATGTTTATTGTGTGCTCCATCTGGCAGCAGCCTGTGCTGCACTGCAGCAGTACCCTGCATCTTTAAAGAAACCTTGTGAAGGGTGTCCTAGGCAGACTCTTCTCTGTGGTGTTGACACAAAATAAGTCATGTTGGATTTCCTCAGGCATTACACTGTCACTCTTGCACAATAATATCCTTAAGCCATGAAAAAAAAAACCATCAAGGGGAAAAAGTACACCCATTTCCCAAGCAGCTGTTCATACCTCTGTACTGTTGTGACCAGCTCTTTCTCTTTTTTCTTCTGACACACCAGTTGCAATTCTCTCTCTCTGCACTCTGACTGGGCCTCTCCAAGCTTCTTTTCTAACTCAGCCACAGTTTCTTCAAGTTGCTTGTTCTTCTCTTCTAGAATGTGCAGCTAACACAGGTGACATTAGTCAGACATGATGCCAGAGGAGCAGAAGTGTCAGGTCACAGCTTTGCACTTATTTGCTCTATAACCTGAGGCCCTTTTCACTGATTATGACAATTCCCCAATAGCTACAGTGCTTTCCAAGCCACTGAAATACTTTTAGAAGAGCTGGGGAAAGAATCTGTGCTGCCACAGTAAAAGATGTGACAACAGATGTCAGGGAGCTTACTTGTGTTTCTAAAATGTAAAATAAACTCTAAACTTACCTGTTTGGTTTGCCCCTCTATATCATCCAGTGTTGGTAGGTCAGCCAGGTATTTTTCTAAGGTCTCAATTCTTCTTTGTTTTTCTTTATTTTGCTCAGCCTCTTTCTGGTATTTCTTTTTCAGGCTATTAATATAACGGTCTCTGGTTTTGAGCTAGAAGAAAATAAGAGCACATGCTGTATGATTACAGTGAAAAATAATCCTGCTTTCTAAGAATTTGGTCACTCTTGAAGAACTGTGCTCTTGGCCACATGAAAGGGTTGGTTATTGCAGAAAACAAAAAGAATGATGAATGCCACAGCTCCAAGGCATAGACTCACACTGACCTCAAACCACCTCTGCTCAGAACACCTTGTGAACTGAGAACCCAAACAGTTCAACAGTTAAAACATTCATTTTTTTCACCATATGCACAAATGATCAGGAAATATTATAGTCCATCCTCTTTTCTGGTCTAGGAAAACAACTTAAAATGCAGGAGCCAATTTAACTCAACAAGAACCTGACTTTGACACAATCTGGTAACTACATTAGAGGACATGAGAACAGAATAGTGACTTTCTTCAACATCTTTCCTACAGGTATCTTAGTTGTGTCTTTTCCATTAGCCTGGAAAAGGGTTTTTGTATTGTGTTGTTGGAAGGCATGAAACAAGAGTTATTTTCCACTCACAGCCTGGTTCAATGAAAAACAGTCTCTCTATTGCCTGCACTAAGGTGTACTAATTCACAGGAAACAAGTAGTTGTCACCAGAGTAAAGGATAAACAGAGTTTTATTTTGCTGCTACAGGCATCCATCTCACTGAGAAATAAATGTGTGACACTTTCATTGTCAGAGCCCAATAACAGAGCCTTCTGCAAACTTCTAAGTCAACAATAATGAAGTTTTTTCAGAGGTGGTTTTTCAGTTACATGCCACAGAATTGAGGATTGACAAAAAATCTCTGTATCTCTTCTTTTATAAAGATCTCAAAGCTGAACAAAGCTTGCAGGGTGCTTAAAAATCTTGAGCATGGCTCAGCAACCCACACCCTAAGTTGCTTTCTAACAACCAAAACACATGCTGCTAGAAGCCTCAAAAGAAAATCTGGGACATGAAAGACACTTACTTTCTCTTCCACTTTCTTTTTCTCCTCACTAGATTTGTTTGAAATTTGTTTTACAAGTTCACTGAGGTGCAACCCCTTATTCTCAGCTGCTACCATCTTCCTCTGAAGCTCCTCACAGTGAGATGCTGATCTTTCTGAAATGGGAGGTTGCAGTGGTGTGCTCTCATATTGTGGCTGAGAACACAAAAAGAAGAAAAAAGAAATTAAATTAGCACACAAATGAACACATGCATCCAATCAAATACTTGAGCAGCACGGCAGAAAACAGTCTTAGAAGCCCATCAGGCTTTTGGTTTCAAGATCCTTTTCCTTCAGGAAAGCATTAAAAGGGATTAAAACCTCTATTAAAGGAAATTTGCATTTTAAGTTAACCTTATAGAAGGCATGCAAATCAATCAGAAATTCTAATAATTTACACATTTTACTACTTTAAATTATGAAAGATGCTGCTTTATTTGAGGTGTACTGTGGTATACTAATATGCACACCAAATTTTCAGTTTCTGCAGTATTTGCTGGTGTTTTTTCCTCCAAAAATTTCAGTGTAGATAGAATTTTCACACTGAGGATCCAGCTGAATATCAGCTCTGCTACATGAATGCTGCTACCCACTCTTAGATTGCACAAGAAGGATGTGCAAAATGTGAGCCTAACTTAAATATAAGGTGACCTACAAGTGTTCAAGGGTATTCTCCATCCAGTTGATGGCTATACAATTACAGTCATCAATTCTTCCAAAAAAAAATCTACATTTTGGCCTGCAGCAAATGGTGATAAGTTTTCATCCTACCTGCAAATTACTCCCATAAGGGTCTTCACAGTTCACAAGGTGACTCAGCCTTACATGTTGAGCTCTCAACTCATTCTCCCTTATCTTCTGATGCAAACTGTTAATTTTCTGCTTTTGCCTGTAATACACAGATTTTATTGGAAAAGAAATCAATTAGAGATTTAAAAAAACCCACAGATCTTAAGACTTATACTGAATAATAAAGATTTGACTATCCTGGAGACCTTTTTCCCACCAAACCCAGACTGCAACTGGTCTAGGCTACCATTAGAACTAGAAGCTCATCAGGATATGAACTATTAAACTAGTTACCAGGTAACTTGAATTTAAGTATACCTCAAAGAGTCTGTGCTCAACTGGCAGTAAAAGAAGCAAATCTTAGAGAAATTGAATTATTTGTGGGGATTGAGAGACTTCTGCTGTCATTTGTTCCCAGGGCTACAAGTATAAACTGAACAAAATATACAGAAAACAGAATGAAAACAAATAAAAATGGCATATTTATTTTACTTGGGCTTTTCCTGCTCCTGCTTTTGCCAGAGCTGACTTTTGACACTGGTTAAAGAGATTTACAAGGGGAACAGAAGGTATTCTGTGTCACCAGGGGTGATTTTCCAGCTTCCCTCTTCCATTCCTAGCCAGATAAAACAAGCTTGTACAAATATAAAGGATGATGTGACATTGAAAGACTAGTTCTGGTTGATGTCTCTGTGATGGAACTACAAACAAAAACCTTCACTTATTCTGGAAGAAGCAGATTTAAGATCAAGACTATTATTTTAACTTTAACTGAGCTGTAAAACCATGAGAAACTAGAAAGCCTTGATGACTTCTGTGCATTCTTGGTCACAGGTACCAAAATAATTCACTATGAGGTATCCTCATGATGAACAAAAGTAATTTTTATATCACCTTCCTACTTAACTAGACAGATCTATTAAAAATATCTCTGCCCTATGTGTTTTTAAATGATAATTATCCATTTGCCACTTATCCCTTGAAGGCACTACATGATTTTTCTGCTTGTAGCTGTTATCTCAGCATTGCCTTCCTTTGCAAGAAGGGTTTCAACAGCTTGAACTAAACAAGCCTGGAGCAACTATTTTCAGTGTTTTTGAATTTCCAATGCAGTTTCAACTAAATTACCATATATCCTTTCATAATCCTTTCCCTACCCTACCTAATCTCTGCAGGAAAAGAGGTGAGAAATTCATCTGCTGAAGCAGAGCTGCACTTGCTGCTTTTCACTCTGCAAAGCATGAGCCACTGTGCCCTTCCAAACCCTGCCAACACCACACACCATGGAGATGTTTCCTGCACAACTTCTCTGCATTGCCACCTCTCTGAAAACACCATTAACCTCCTGGCACTGAGAAACAGCAGCTCTGAGAGCAGCCCAGCAGTCACAAGTGGGATAGGAGATAAAACACCATGGAAACGTGTTTACTATTTACATGGCAAAGTCTCCCCTGCACCTCCCTGTCTCTTAGCAGCTGCTGCTGCTCACAAGTCTCCCCAGGGGTTCAAGATGTTTCAAAAAAAACAGATTAATTTTGGTTTTATTGGGGTTTTTATTGCATCCCTTCTCCTTTCCCTGTAGCTTTCACCACAGGCATTTCCAATGGGGCCACCCTAAGTGGTTGATAATTCCTCTCTAGCTCTGCATCCTCTCATTACTGCCAAGATTTAGATCATTATGTGAAAACTAATATTAACAAATGCCATGTCATGGCTATTATTATTACTATTTTCCTCTGCAAAGGTGAACTTGTAAAACTGCTAAAATCATTATTCATAGTATCAATCAAAATCATTGTACTCATCAAAACTCATTAAAATCAATACTCTAAGAACATCTTTCTGAAAGTTTACCAGCCCAAGTTAATAACTGGTGATATTAGAAAAAGAAAACATGACTTTTTCAAGCTATTATTGCAAATAAAGTATTTTATACAGCAAGGCATTGAGAGGAGATTCCTCACAGCCCCATTCCCTGCACAGGCCTCAAGTTGGAGATGCATGCACTCAGACTCTGGGTACTGTAACATGCAAAATGACATCAAATTATCACCCCAGTGGACCTGCTAAGCCTGCAGATTTTAACAGATTGCCACAAATTAAGAGTTTTACATCTTTAAAATAGCAGTGACATGAGGGTTACCAGGTTGGTGTCTCGACTACTGAAGTCAGGACACACAGCAAAGGAAATCTAGATCTCTTGTCCTGCTGCAAACATCATAACTGTGGATGGAAAGCTAATGATTTAGCAACTGTTAATAATGTGAATTTTTTTATGATTTAAGGAACAACAGCTATTCACTAGCACTATAGTTCTGTATCTACTTTTCCTTAAGAAGCTGTTCAAATGTCCTGGAGCCACCCAGAAGAGAATGCTGCAGGCACAGCCTCATTCTCAGCAGTTCAGGTCATACATTCAGATATTTGGCATTTATTCACCCCCATGCTAAAAGAACAGTACCAGGACCACACCAGACACATCTGCAGTGGCTGGGGAGCCTCCAGAGACATTTGTAAGAGCAGCAACCAGTGTCATTTTAGTGTTGAGGATGCACTGAACAGAGGAGCAACACACACACAATTAAAATGTGATGCTGTCATTTTCTAACCCAGCACAAACACTGTTGGCTCCCTCTGGTGCTAAATATAACAGTGTGACACTCTGAGCTGCCAGAGGAGAAAGGCAGTGAGATAATCCCATTATTTTGTACAGTAGGTGACAGACATTGTAGTAAGAAGTGTCAGAGCAGCAGCTTTCCTCTCTGAGACACAACCCTGAAGTCCTCACTGGCAGCCTGCAGCAACAGCTCTTCTGTGATCAGCACCACATGCACCTTTGCAATGCCATGGTGGTCCCATGGGCTCCCCTCCTCACACCTTCTCACTGCCTCAGTCTCCACCTCAATGGTAAAAACAGAATTAAAATAACCCCACAAACCACCACAAACCCAGCACTTTCAGGCTCTGGGCCAGAGTAAGTGGAAATAAAATGGTAAAACAAAGAGGTAACAGTAGTGAAGGCAGTAAGTGAGGTAACTAGGTCAT
>JANHGL010015073.1:8482-26450 GCA_024611195.1 Ceyx melanurus | reverse complement strand
CTCAGGCAGGGGGGTTGGACTAGATGATCTTCTAGGTCCCTTCCAACCCCTAATATCTGTGAATCTGTGAATCTACTGGGAAGAAGAATCAATTATATATTTAGGCTGTAGTTTATTACCTTTTAAAACTACTTTATGAGTAAGGGAAAGATGTTAAAAATACCTCTTTTTGTAGCTTTGGGAGATTTCTGTCTTTCAACTCTTAATTCTGTAGAGGCTTGTTCAGGGTTTTTTCATTGTGGAATTTTAAATTTTGTTTTAGCTTTTTTTTTTTTTTTTTTTTTTTAGGGGGGTTTGTGGTGTGTGTGTATGTGTTAAAGACTTTTTATGCTGTTTAGATGCATGGCTCTGAACCCAGAGGAAAAAAAAAACATTGTTTTGTTCCTGTTCTAGATTACATATCGACTTCGGTATCTTCTCCGAGCACGGTGCGATGCTTCACCAGTAACTAACAATACCATCCAGTTTCACTGTGATCCTAGCTTCTGGGCTCAAAATATTTTCAATCTAGGTATGGTAAAGTTTTATTATCCTTATGATACCTTGATCCCATTTTGAAAGCAGTTTTGTGTGTGTGTATGTGTGTTGTGTGTGTGTGTGTGTGTGTGTGTGTGTGTGTGTGTGTGTGTGTGAAAATAAACAGATAAACATCCTCCACACTATACATTTCTTGATTTACTTGGTTAAATTTATTTCCTTAGCTGTATAAGACATTTGAAGTGCACACTATGTAAAAAAAAATAATTATTTATGAATGCTTATAATAAAATATTAACTTAACCTTCTGGGATGGTGAAAATAGCAGCTATGAGTTTCCTGGGAAAAGCACATGGGTTTTGGCTTCTGAAACAAGGAACACCATCTATAACTCTCCTTCACATGCTAAGAAAATATTCCAGATGTCAGTCTCATTCTATATCTTCCAGCCTATTCTTGTAATTCACTCCCATCTTCCCAAAGCTGAAACCCATAGCACTAGCAACATAATATGTTCAAAAAACCCCATTTGCTCCCTTGTCATGCTGAACAATAAGCCTTGGAGATCTGAGAGGACAAGAAGGGGAGAATGTCAAAGAAAAAGAAAAGAACAGGAAAGAGAACATGACATTTTGTCAGTTGTCTGGCTTTTAGATTGCCTTTCCTGAAGTGGTGGGGTGGAATTCAGGAAAAAGCATGTTTTTACCAGAGTTGCAAATGTACTTCATATTTCTTATTCAAGCAGATTTTGATCTAGTCTCCAATTTCATCTTTACATTTTTTTCTTAACTCTAGAAGTTACTAGGGTTTTATGATACTGGTGAATCCCAGAATCTGAAAGCTTTGCAGGTAGCCTGCTTGTGTGATTGCCTGGTAGCCTGAGTTTAATGGAGATAAGCATCCTAAGAACTCATCAGCTTAAGAGAAGGAGTTAAGGCTTAGAGGTTTTGGTTTTTTTAGGATTTTGACTGCTGTCATGCTTCCTTCCTTTCTTCACTGTTAGCTTGGTAAGTATTTTTGCTTTCCTGTCATGTGCAGAATGCTCTGCGAGATAGACATACAGGACCTTTTCTGCTTTTCATTACAAAGTGCAGTCAGCTCTACATATTTACAGAGGGGTGCAAATACATATTTCCCTACAAAGGCAGAGAAAGAAGGTGTTATGTCAAGGTTTTACAGTGAACAAGCTCTGCTTTCTCAACACACCAGAACACTGGATGTTTTCAGGGAAACTCTCAGAGTTACTTCTTTGTAAATATTTTATTTTGGAAAAAGAATTAAAAGTGTATCTTGTTTCCCAAAACAAATTGTCAGGCTATGTGGTGATAACTATGAACTGCTGACAACCTAAGAAGATGCTCGTCAAGATGGGTTTTTTTTTCATATGTTTTGTTTTTGGGCTCTTTTTTTTTAAAAACTTTATTTTCTAATGAGTTGCTGAAATATATTCCCTTCAATTCAGGAAATTGCTACAATAATGCTACAATCAGCATAGGAATTCTTGTAACTATTTCTCTATGTAAGTGATAGATATAACCAGATCACATTTATATATCTGGTTTCAGAAATCACAGCCTTTAGGCTGTTATTTTTATGATCAGCCATGTTCCATTTCTGTAAATAAAGCAGATTTAACAACCACTGAAGGAAATACAAAATTATATCTGAGTTAAACAAGTTACTTTGGGAGTGGCTGCTTTTGCTGACTGTGTGAAAGCAGCTGTATACTAATAGCTCTTAAGGATTTCAGAATATACTTCTTAAAAAATTACATAATTTCAAGTGTTTGAATTCACAAATTATATGATAACTCATGATTTTCTAGAATAATAGAAGGGAGTCGTTCTCAGTAATAATGTTTGGTCAGTGGCTATACCACAGATTTTGTGTCTGGAAAGACTTTTGAAAATTTAATTAGATGTGGAGAGCACAGAATAAAAGTGCAATATGTGTTTGACAGTTGATTTTAGTACAGTCAATACCATTCTTTGTCTGGGTAATTTATTTCCTAGAGGAAGAAAATATAACATCTATTTTGACTGTAGTGAAGTATTTCATACAGCCACATATGGGAAACAGTATTAGCCATTTGCATTTTTATTTGCTCACTTACTAGGTAACATTGACTAGAGCTGTTACAGGCTTAATAAAGGGCATTAGGCCATAGGTTGGTAGGGTTTTTTTCATTTTGTTTAGCATATTTAATATTTTTGTTAGTGACTGATGTGGTAGAATAATAATTAAAGTGTATGTAACACCAAAATTAGCAAGTGTCAGTATGAAAATGATGCTAGCTTTCTGCTCTGCTCTGCACTACACTATGTTGACTGACCTAGACTCCCTCTGTGCTTATGTCTAGGTAGGGGACTAGAATGTGCTACTTGCACGGCTTCTTATCTCTTGGGATGATAAAGGGGAATATGAAATGCAGGAAGTCTCCTTCCCACTTCAGACAATATACCTCCAATGAGCCAAGCTAGACAGCACAGAATCCACAGAGACTAATGGAGATGGGAAGTGGCAGAAGGTGCCTTCAAGTTCTGCTGTAATAGGGACTTTTAAATTGTCTTGCGGTGTATCCACCTCATAAGGTTAACTCTTCTGGGAAGCAAACCTAAGTCCCTGGGAGAGAATGAAGTATGAGGTATCTATCTCTTACTTGTATTGAAAAGCTGTTGGGTTTTAAACAAAAAAAGTTTCTTTGTCTTTAGCTGCACATAGGAAATAGTGTGCTATTCCCTTGAATCAAATCAAACTCTGTTGTAGTTGAAATTCATGTTTCTTGGATGAGGTGGCCAGAATTTTACATGAGCATTTCATGTAATCACACTATATATATCTTCTGGTAAAATCTCTCACCCAGCATTAATCATTAAAAGTTTCCTGTATAGTCAAATTTCCTTCTATGTCAGTGGAGAGGGATAAAGCATCTCCTGGAGGTGCCCATCGCATCCTAGAACTGGTGTAGTGTAGCAACTAAGTGTATCATTTGAGTACGCCATGATGTTGATTCAGAGGCCAGAAGCAATCACAATACCTTTAAGTTTTATGATAAATTTACATACTTTTATTAGATGATTGGATCAGGATACTCTTGCCCATTGAAACTTCGCTCTCTTGTTCTTCTGGAGAGGCCAAGAGACTTTCCTAGCAAAGGAGATTACAGCACAGGACAGTTTGCTACAAAATACAACCTTTTTTTTTCAGGGAAACAAAACAAAAGAACTGGAATTCTCTATTTTCTCTTTAACCAGTCTTTATAGTAATCACCAATGACCATATAGTATAAAATGAATTAATTGTGAAAAATAACATTTATGCTAACTGCAATTATTTGCTATTAATTTTACTTACTGTTTAAATTAGGTTCTTTGGTAATTGAAGATAAAGAAACCCCACCACATTTGCCCAAGAGCCCTGTGATGGAAACAACCTTACAGCCAGCAGGCAGCTTGCCTTCAAACCAGCTTTCTAAGTTCCCAACACAGATAAGCTTAGCTCAGCTCCGACTCCAGCACATGCAGCAACAGGTCATGGCTCAGAGACAGCAAGCTCAGCGCAGAGCAGGTCCAGTGGCTTTACCACATCCGAGAATGCCAGGAGCCTTGCAGCAACCTCCTGCTTCTCATCAGGTAAGTTATGACTATGTCCAGAGAAGTGTCTTTCTACCAGTGCACTGAAGGAGAGAGTAAAGGATGATAAAAGAAAGAAGCAAGAGTCTAGAAACATAACTTCAGACATCTTTATCTTCAGCACATGGCTATATTAATGGGTTAGGAAGCATTTTCTTTACTGAGAATCGGGCATTTTAAAGAGGTCTGACAAAATGCATGGGAGCACTCTGCCTATTTTTATTCATTAGAAACAATCATATGTTATTCAACCATATACAGTGCTGAGCTATATATTTTCTACTTTTGTGAAATGATTAAAAAGTGAATCTGACATTAATTTGTTTCCAGGTTTCTTTTGCATAAAACTGTGGTTCTCCCACATAACTTTCAAAGCTGAAAATACTGGCTCTTGTGATGTCTGCATTTTTTATATCAGAAGCTATCTACTAGATTTTTGTTCTAACATTGAAAGTTGATGTGTTGTATGATCATTCAGATAAATGGTGTGGCACTATTTGCATCTAATTTAAGTATTTCAGAAGTTCAAAAGGTGCGCTTGGTAAAACTTTCTGTAACTATATAAATAGCAGCTGACTTGCAGAATTGTTTGTTTTCATGCAGGCACCTCCACGTTTGATTCATTTTCAGAATCATAGCCCCAAATCCAATGGTTCAGCTCTTCCTGCACAGCAGATGAGATTTCCCCAAAATCAGAACCTACCAAGGCAAGCAATAAAGCCCAATCCATTGCAAATGGCATTCTTGGCACAGCAAGCTATAAAACAGGTAGAGTTTCTTTCCCTTTTCATTTGTCATATAGAAATAAAACATCAAATGTGCTTTATATCATCTCACTTTCCTATTTCTGTTTCTAGAGTGCTTTTCAATTAGAACAGAGAATGCATTTTTCTCTGTGACAAGATATCTACAGTTTTCTTAATGAGATTACTGTCACTTTTCTTTCATTTTGACAGTTCAAAGCAGCTGAAGCATTATGGAAGTGAGCCACTGTGTGTGCTATGTAGGTGTTTCATTCTCTTATTTGCTATTACTGTGATTTCTGGCCACTTATGTAAAATTTAATGTGTGCATGGTCTGCACACTACAATTAGTGAATAGATTAAATAGAAAATCCCACTATCTAGCTGAATGTTACTGACTTCACTAGGAACCAGGTAAAACCTTGACTAAAAAGCTATAGCTGACACCATTCTCTAGAGTATGACAAATCTGAACTTTAACAAATGAGAGTAAAGAAAGTTGTTGGGACAACAACAGTTGAGGGACCTCTGCTGGGTAACACTGATCCATACCCAGCTAATCAGCAGCTGAACTAGGGAAGAAGCAAAGACACCATGTTTTCTGGGTGTTCAGGAGGGCAAGTCTTAATTAAGATGCATATTAAGACATGAGTTGTTAGGTATCCCTAAGGAAAGAAAAAATAATGTCACTAGAGGTAAGCAGGGAAGGCTCAAATCAATCTATCTGTGACCTAAGAAGTTATACCATTGCAATGCTTATGTCAGAGAACTAATTGCAACTATATTGAAAAAAGCTGTGCAATATGTAAGAAAACCTGTGGGAACAAAAACTTAAGTTGCTTCTATTCTGTGCCTCTGAAAAGAGGATTGGCCTCTCTGCAAGCCTTGCTTTCAAGTATTTACATTATCTAGCAGTGTCTTTCTGAAACTCAAAACAAGTAGATAGAATGACTGACTATAAAGAATTTGAGCAGTCAAATTTCAGCTGCAGTTGCCATGAAATTTGATTAATTGAAACTGGCATATGTCTAAATGAGGAAAAAAATGTAGTCTGACTTGATTGTGCACTTCATATCGTGGTGTTAAACATATATATGGGTGGAGAGCCAGTCAGCATTTCAAATTCTTAATCACTTTTAGGTTGTTAAAGGAAGCAAAACATCAAATGCCTGATGACATCCAAGTGACTCTCTATTTACTTAATAAAGCATCAGAGCAGTTGTGTATTCAGCCTATTATCTGCAGTTCTTTCCTTTTATTGTTACATTTCTCCCACAACACTGTGAATGCAGCATGAAATATTAATAGATATTTAACATTGAGATATAGCTGTGAATTTAAGAATTCACATTCATTTCTTCTATTCATAGTTTTCAATTACTTGTCATCTTCCTTTGTCTTGTAAGATTGGTTCTTCAAATGCAATAACTTCAGAGTAAATCAGGATTTTTTGGGGTTTGAATTCAGCTTCCTGAACTAATCTGCTTGTTTTAACTGCTGTGTTAGAAGTGGTATATGCAGTAGATGTGGTCTGTTGGACAAGGGGAAAAAAGAAAAAAACAAAACAAAACAAAACAAACCCCAACACAAAAAAACCTGAATTGTGGATTATTGTCTTCTCTTTTAGTGGCAGATCAGTAGTGGACAAACTTCAACTTCTCTTTCAACTGCAAGCAGCACATCTACTCCATCCAGCCCCACAGTCACTAGTGCGGTAGGATGTGATGGGAAGACATATGGTCCCCCTGTGATAGATTTGAGTTCTCCAGTGGGTAGTTCTTACAACCTACCATCCCTTCCTGATGTAAGTATAACAAAAAAAGCAGTGTTTTATGGATTCTGTTTTGAAGTAAGTCTTACCAGTTGTGAGAAGTAGAAACTTATTATACTGAAATTCTTGCTCTGCAGGCAATATTCAGAACTGTTCTTGGAAACAGCTGCTAGAACATCTAAGAAAAATAACATTGCAGGTTGTAATTGTAATTGGACTTGTTTATTTGGATGCTGCATATTTTTCTCCAAACCCTCATAATGACACTAATACAAATAAGTTAGCTTAGCTTTTGTTTACCGGTGTCCAGAGATAGGAATGGTTTGCTAATGATATTTCTGGTAAATGTTTAACATTTAAAAATGCCACAGTTTAGGGTCAGGGCAGCCCTTTAGACCTGTAACAGACACTCTCTGTTAACCCCCCTCCTTTCCCAATGGGGAAGAGAAAAGGAATAAGGGAGAGAGAATGAGGGACTAGAAAAGGAAACTGGAACAGCTTTAATGAAAACAAAAATAATAGTAGCAATAATTATAATATAATAATAGTAGAGGCTTCTCCCAACACATTGGATAAGTCTTGCTCATAAGTGGAAATTTCAGTGGTAAATAAAATGGTTGATAATGTGTAGTATTTACAGAAAGTTTGAATGGTATGTTGGGAGCCCCTAAAACAGAGTTAAGTTGTCTGGCCTGTGCTGTGAATGGAAAGAACAAGTGTTGGTTTGCTGTTTGCATTTTGAATCTATATGCATGGCCCCTGACTGGAAGGTATGTGGGACAGAGGGAAATGACTGTCCTTTGAGGTTCTTCCAGTCTTGTTAAACACTAGTGGATTAATGAGTATTTTCTGTATTGCTTAGTATCTTTTTTCTTTTTGAGTATATAACATAAGCATGTCAAAAGAAGGTGTGGAGATAAAAATTAATCTTTTTCTTCAGCCTGAGAGCTACCTGTCTGATATAAGCCTTCTCTGTATCCGATGGAAAAAAACCTGGTACTTATAGAATCATTTGAATTGAAAATGAAGCACTATTTGAGTTTGTCCATTTCTTCCTTTATTAGAGAAAGAAAAAAAAAAAAGTGGTTTAAAGTAACCACATCACTTTTTGGCTGGCTGTAGTTAGGAGAAATAGATTTTGGTCTTCACCTTCAAAATAATAGTATGGCAGAGGCACAGGGTGTTCTGTTATTTTTTGAGAGGTTTTGTTGTGGGTGGTTATTTTTTCCCTGTCTCCTAACACTAACTGCTTCCCCTCTCTTTCTCACCTTTTAGATTGATTGTTCAGGAAACATCACACTGGATAATGTTATAAGGAAAGATGGCACTGCAGAGCAGAATCTGCCCAAACCCCCTTCAAACAGAACTGTGCAGTCACCAAATTCATCAGTACCATCACCAGGCCTCTCAGGTAATTGGAATGTGGTGCAGTTTTCTGTTTAAGTGTTGCAATGGAAAAATCTAATGTGGCAATGTTAATACTGATATCAGAGTTAGTCCCTTCTATTGTATATCCAAGATGAGAAATATGAAAATGAAGATAAAGTTGTAGAAACTATAGTAGGATGTAAACTTGAGACAATAATTTAGTGTTGTGAACAAAATAATTGGCCAGATCTTAAAAACATGGAGGGGAAAGCCAGTAGGTTTTAGCAAATTGCATGGAAATCCATAATAAAAATGTTACTCTTAGGGGTACACCAAACTGAAACCTAGAAGCTGTGGTAAGAGACACATAATTTGAAAAAGCAATATAGGATGTAACAGGAGACAGTGCTATAAATGGTGAAGTCATTCCATTCAGGTATTAGAAAATCTTTCTCAGTGGAAGAGCAGTGCAGCACTGACACAAATTGACGAGTTATTGTCATGGGTTAGCTAAATTTGGTGGACTTGAAGGACCCAGGGGATTCACATCACCATGCCTGGTGGCAATCAGGAGCTGCTTCTTACTCCCATTTTCCAGTCTGCTCTGTAGTGAGGTTCTGTGAATGTGAATTAGCAATAAGCACTGGAGCAACGTTTGTGCACTTGCATGGTGTTCACATGCTTGGGCAGATCAGCTGGGACAGGTGGATATTGCATTCACAAACAGCCCACCCTGGTTTTCCAGGACCGGTGCTCAGTGAAAATGTCCTTCACAAGTCTGGTCCTCAGACTTTTCCTATTTCAAATCTGTCCCCTAGACCTCTTCCTATTCACCAGTGCATCTGCTTTAAAGTTTCCTAGCAGATCCCCTATGAGATCTGCTAGCATTTAATAAAGGGTAAGACAAAACAAACTGCAGTGATCAAGTGAATGGGTCAGCTAGACAGAGGTGCTGAACCATCAGCTTGCTTACATACAATGGGTCACTTTTCAGTCCTCTCCTTCCTTCTTATTATCCCATGCTTCTCACCCTCTATGAATTTGTATTAAATGAAATATGGGTTAAATAAATGATACTGCATCAGAAATTATCCACAAAGCTTGTGGACTTCTCTGAGTCACATCTTGGACACAGACCTGTGTTTTGTTCTAATCTGATTCTTCTGTCCTAGGAGGAGTCAGTGTAACAAACATACACCCTCCAATACGTTCACCCAGTGCCTCCAGTGTGGGAAGCAGAGAGAGGTAAGGAAAGAGCGAGAGAAGAAAATGTAACTTCTACCTCTACAGACGATGCCTCAGTCTCTTCTCTTGTTAATGCATATAGAAGTCAATTTGCCTCACCTTCTCTGTTAATAGGTCAGGCCTGATGGTTATTACAGCACTTCGCAGTCTAAAAGTAGTAATTTCATTTCTAATGTATTAATAGCATATCTAAAAATGTATTAACTCTGTAAGTGATGGCTAGCTTTGTGTTATTAAAAGAATGCCAACTCAGAAAAATCAGCTAAAGGAAAAGGAAAGGCTAAAGGAAAAAAGTTACATATTTCAAGTCCTCATGAAACTAAATGCTTTCTGATTTAAGGAACTGATGTTACAAAGAGGGTTATTTAACTGTATTATGGAAGATTTTTAAGTGAGCACTAGATATCTACTGAGAGTCTACACAAATGTTTTTATTCCTCAGTGATTGAATATTAATGGACAAATAGTTGTACACAATGTTGTTTGAAGAGTGCATATCCATTAATATGTTCCAATAAGTTAGAGCATGCATTGACATAAGATTATTTTTTCATGCGGAGAAAAATCAGATTACATTCTTCCTATTTGAATTGGAAATGCAATTGCTTTTTAATATAGAATACCTTTTATTCTTTTCTATTTACATGGTAAGATCTGTGAAGGACTCTTATGAATTGTTTAAATGTCTGAAGAGATTTTTACTTGCATTTTAAAAGATGTTATTCTATCTGCTGCTGCTTGAATTAATGTAATTATACTTTAAATTCTTCATTACTATTAAAAAATTAATTATAGACTGGTATTTTTGAAATTGTCTATTCTCATCCTGTTATGCCTAAACACATGAAAAAAAGGCAAATCTGTTTCTAAAATTAGGGGTCTAGTTTTGGTAGAGCTACAAGGCTGTAAGAAACTCTTCCAAGATCCTGTAAATATGTGTTTTATCTGGCTTACTCACTTGTGTGTCTTACGATGATCAATTCACCTCTGGAGAAACATTGGTCTTAACCAAAATACAACTGCATCTCCTTCATAGAGGGGTAACGTTCAGTGGAAGTGCTTTTTTATGTATGACCTAAAAGAAACTGAGATTATTTGCAAATCTTGCACTAATGGGAAGTAAAACCATGAGTAGTCCTCTAGCTCTGGAACTACATCATTAAAATTTCCCCCTTTTTTTTTAATGTCTTCAATACACATGAAAGGAAATAAACTTGGACATTGTGTTCTATTAAAAGTAATATTGTAGTGCTCAGAATTCAAAGAACCAAAATGAATGTGTATCCTCAAGTCTTGAAAGCACCAGTGTACAAAAGGTGTTCTTCTTTTGACTCTTAATTTTGTTTTATTTTTCTGCCTCTTCCTGCCCTTTACAGTTCTGGCTCCTCCAGCAGGCCACCAGGAGCTGATTCTACACACAAAGTCCCAGTTGTTATGCTGGAGCCAATCAGAATTAAACAGGAGTCAAACGCACCAAATGAGAACTTTGATTTCCCAATTGTTGTAGTGAAGCAAGAAACGGATGAAGAATCCCGTCCTCAGAATGTAATATTAACAGTTCTAAGATCTCCTTTCTCTTTGGTGGAGGGTATTTTGCATTTATGGGGAATAAAATAATTTACTAATATTCCATTGGGGATTTTTTCAGGGGAAAATTGAAAAGATAAATAAGAGGAAGATGTGAAATTCAAAGTCAGGCTAGTTCTACTGCCAAATAAATTAATTTTTGTGTATGATCAGACTGCTTTTATCCATTGAAAACCTGGGAAGGCAGAATATCACTTGCAAAAAATCAAATTTTCATGTGGTTCTAGGATGTGTTGCTGATCATAGTGCAGTAATATACATAAACAATGTTGAGAGACTTATGGTCCATCAAAGATTGATTTTTTATTAGTGGAGCAATAAATAACCTTTTGTCGGAAAGAGTACCGCTGGATGAATGACTTGACTCAGTCTGAGTACATCGTTCTCCTAAACGGAGCTACGAATGGAGCCAATGTGGCTAAGTCGTGCCCCCTTCAGCCGGACTATCAGCTGGACCCGAAGTAACGACTGCAATCAATGTGATTGTGCCATGCGTCCTTCCTCTTTATTCACAACCATTCTAGTGATTCTAAAAGTAAAACGTGTTTACATCTTTACTATTGGTCAAACAGCAGAGCTACAGAAATAGCAGTTATCATCACTCCCGTGTGAAGCTAGCAGTTTCTCAGGCAAAGTTTTAAAGGTGGACAAAGTTCTATTTTCTACATTCCGAGGGAGGAAGGCAGGAATCTCGTATCAGTACTTCGAGGCCTCTTCAGAATTAGCTGTAAGGACAGACTCTCACAGCTCCTTCACAGCTGCTCATTAGACTTATCAACATGGGTTTTTCACTGACAGTAAATCATGACCTTTTTCTGTGAGAAAACTCTCCACAACCTTTCTTAGCTGTTTTCTTGTGTTTAGTTGTCTGATATTACAGTACAGTAGTAATTGTTATGTTCATGTTGCAAGTTGTTTGGCTGCTTGCATATAAATTTGTTATTCTGATCAGTTAGCTTGCTGCTAGGGCCATGTAAATTCACAGAAACATTATAATCTGACTTCTTTTGTTTCTTCTTGCAGACCACCTTTTCAAGAAGCATACTTACTTCACTGCTGTTAGATAGTAATCATAATTCCACTTCAGATGAAGCTGTCTTAAGAACAGATGCACCTGACAGCACAGATGATCAACCAGGGATGTTGCAGGAGAAGACATCCAGTGGGGGGAAGACAGGATGGATAGGCCCTTCCCACACTATGGAGGGCAGAAAAGAGGATGATCCCAATGAAGATTGGTGTGCGGTGTGTCAAAATGGAGGGGAACTCCTTTGCTGTGAGAAGTGTCCCAAAGTATTCCATCTCTCTTGTCATGTCCCCACACTGATGAGCTTTCCAAGGTACTCCATCTAAACTTGCATTAAATGACATATTGTGAAATACAGTGCAAGAAATTTTAGCCTCTAAGAAAGCAATATCTTCTGTGATGTCTAGAAACCAAAAGTTTTATTAATTAGTAAAAATAGGAATTTGCATTGAAACGCCAGTTCAGCTTTACAGAGTTGCAGACACAATAATAAAATTCTTCACTTAGAATCATAGAATGTTTAGGGCCAGAAGGGACCTCCAAAGGTCATCTAGTCCAGCCCCCCTCCTGCAGTGAGCAGGGCACCCTTAACTAGACCAGGCTGCTCAGAGCCTTATCCAGCCTCTCCTTGAATATCTCCAGAGATGGTGCCCCAGCCACCTCCCTGGGGAGCCTATTCCACTGATCCACCACCCTCGAGGTAAAGTACTTCTTTGGCGGTTAAACAAGATCACTTACATCTAGGGCATCTAGTATTAAAATTGGGCCATGGAATTACCAATATGTCATAAAATATTTTAAATGTGACAGAAAATATTTTAATTTCTTTAATAATAGTAATAAAATGTGTAAAGAAAAATCTAAACTAATACAGCATTTAAAATATTAATTACTATGGCAGTAAAACATAGCTACCCTCCAAGCATGGGCTGTAGTGACTGACATGCAATTTTGAAACAATCAGTAAGCTTTCTTGATTGGTCGTTACAAAACAAGTACTAAGTTTTTTGAGTTTCAAAATTCCATCTTAATAGGTTTTGTTTTAAGCATTACTGGCATTTGCTCCTGAAATTAGTGTTTTTCATTAAAATAAATGTCATTTTGCAATGTTCCTACTTGGAAATGCCATGGAATAAGCTTATTATTAGTATTAAAGGATAAAAACATCTGTCATATCATGATCATTGTTTAATGCTTTTATAAATATTAGGTTTTCTTATTAAATATTGCCATATTTTGGATAGCAACTTAGTTCAGTACACTGATCATCTCTGCTACACTGAACAAGCATATGGCTGAAAGCATGTCTATCTGCTCTTCTCGTGTCACTAGAAATGGCACAGAAAAATGTTTCTTTTACCTTTCGAAACTTCAAGTTAAAGTTTGTTTTAATACAAGTCTTTCTTCTATTCAAACTGAAATGTCAAGAATAAGCCTTTACAATTCCTATTTTTTTTACTGGATCATTCTGTGGGAACTGACATGATGATGTCAGGGACCAAGGGAGCCAAAAACAACTTTTCTGACAAGTGTTGAGATCTGTAAAGGTGAGTATTAATACAAGTGCACTGTGTTTTAGAACCACCTGAACTTTAGAACCACCGTTAACTTACTTTTCCTTCTGGCTCCAGATGTATCAGGTTTTTGTTCTCATCTTTGTGGGGTGGATTTTTGCAGCTGTAACAGTCTGTGTACTAAACTTGGATCTCTTAGCATTAGTTACTTCAAACACACAAACTAATTCCTTTATTATTATGTCAGCAGCATCAGTCTACTTCTTTCATGATTGCATTCTGTTCTTGCTTCAGGTGAGCAGAGCAATTTCCGCTCTAGATTCACAAGGTCACTGTATCTTTTTTTCCTTCATTCCGACACACCACATTCTTACTGATTCTTGGGTATTTAAATGCATCATTCCTCCATCTTTTATGTGTTTCCTGTTTATTTTGTATCATAAGATCTTTAGGTCATGGCCTGTAACTATTTTTGTATATCACCACATCATTTCTCTGATGCTAGTTCAGGCACAGAGGTGACAATGTCATATAAATAACTCTGTCCAGTTAAGACAGTAGAAGGTAAAAATCTCTTGGAAGGAAAATAGCCATTACTCACTACTGTATGCTACACCCAGCAGCTGGTAGAAATCTTTCTATTATATTGACTAAAAAAGACAAATATTTTATTTTTTTTAAGTTGGAAAGTATTATGCCTTATTATATCAAAACGAAATGAAAGGTGCTGCAAAAACTATTTCCCATTTAGGAAAACATTATTATTATTATACCTCTGAGTAAATGGGATCTCATAACTGGTTACTGCTGAATTCTGTCTATGTAAGAAGAACAATTCAGCCCTCTTGTGGTTATCTGCAGGCATGCAACTTTCTTCTCTCTTGGAGAACTGTTACAGACTTTTCATAGGGTTTTCAAAACTTTTAAGGTTCATACATTTTATTAGAGAATCGATGAACATTGCTTGCAGAACTAATTTTGTTATAATGCTGTCATTTAAATCTCTAGGGTTTTCCTAGACTATCTGATAAAATCCAGAATATCTGAAAGTTTTAGGGAGTGAAGAATTTCCAGTTTCCAGAAAATCCTGCACGAACTCTTTTCATTTTGTTTGGCATTTGCAGTTTCTTCAGAGTCTGTATTTAGGCAACAGAACTCTTAATATTCCTTTGCTCAAATCCTGTAAGCTTAAGTGAAAAATTATATTAACACAGGTAGACACCATTTGCCTATTATAACAAACTAATTTTCTGTTATGACACTGGTGCCATTAAAAGGGGAAAACAGTTCTAATTTTCCAGTAGCCTCTACCTTTTGTGGCATTTAAAAAACACAACAACATGATGCAGGAAAAAACACCCCACAAATGAGGAACCTATCTAGAAGTATGTGGAAAGCCTTTTGTCAGGAATGTGGTACATCACTGAGGTCAATCTGTCTGTTGTTCTCTTTAGTGGAGAGTGGATTTGTACATTCTGTCGGGATTTGTCCAAGCCAGAAGTTGAATATGACTGTGATAAACCTGCTCAAACCTCTGAAAAAAGAAAACTGGAAGACACCGTGGGTTTGGCACCAATAGACCGAAGGGTAAGGGTAAAATGAGTACTGTTTTGCTTCTCCTAGTATTCTGAAATATATACATGAATCTTTGAAAAAGTGATGGTAAAAAAGGAGAATTGACTTTCTATAAACTTGGGGCTCATTGTAGCCATAATGTAAACATGCTGAATGTCTGAGAAATTTTGGTGATGTGGGCTCTGAACTGCGACTCTGTTCTAGGAATTACCCAGTGCTGTTTTTAACAGATTTCTCCTACACAGTGACCTCGCATTGAGAATTTTTTACTTTGTGCTTTCCAAATTTGACATAGATTGACTTTTTCAACTGATGTTGTAGACTTTAAAACACTTTTTCAACATCCTTTAAAAAAATTTCACAAAGAAGATACACAGAGATGCAATACTAGTCCTGCAGAGACTAACACAAGTCTCTGGGACTAACTGCTATCCTTTTGAAGCTTTGAATGTTCTGGTGGAAAAGCTACAAAGGAAGCAGTGGTTCCCCAACTTTTTCCCTTAAATGTCAGAGGTAAAAGGAAAAAAAAAAAACTGATCAGACAGCTCAACTGCTTGACAGAAGCTTTTAGATTATTGGGAGTTTGGGGTGGGTTTTTGCTCTTTTTCTTTTTTTTTTTTTTAAATTTTCTACCTTTTTTTTGTTGTTGTTATTATTTAAAGATTTTTTAAATTATTAATTAAGCAATTTTGAGCTGTACTGGAGTTTTCCAACAGTGTTTTACTTGGTTTCAGCTGGCAATTTGTGTAAATACATGAAATGAGTGTTTTATTTGGGATCCTAGTCTACCTGTAGAGCCATTATTTACATATGCTGCTATCAAAAAGTAAAAAAGCTAGCTCTATTTGGATTTTACTTTTAAGTTTTAAGTCCTGTAAATGTTTTGATAAAGGGATCATCAAGCATAAAATCACACAAAACTATTTTAGAATCTCTTTCAAGGCTCAAGATCCAATTTAATATATTTGGATACACAAAAAAAGGATATTACTTCCCACTGCTAACAAAATGCTCAGTAGGCTTTGTGGTTACAGAGAGCAGTTATACTCAAATCAGGAAAAACACTACTGCTATTTCCAAGTATTTGTAAAGCACTAAGAGCCACGCATACTTTTTTATTCCCTAAAATGTCTGCTGGGCTCAGCAAATGCTGAGTAACAGTCAGTAATTCTATGAGGTTTCAGAGCATGCATTTGAGAATTGATACTGACCTATTGCAGAGAAAGAACACTGCAGGCCACTATTTATTCCAGCTAATCTTGCCTCCAGATGAAGTTTCTTTGCTCACTTTTCTGCTTAAGGGCCAAGGGAGTACTGAGCATCTGTTTGGCATGTTATGCAGTTTGTTATTTTAGAACAAAACATGTAGGATTCTCTAATTACTTGGGTATCTATTTGCCTTGACACAGAAGTGTGAAAGACTGCTGCTATATCTCTATTGTCATGAAATGAGTCTTGCATTTCAAGATCCAGTTCCTCCCACAGTAAGTACCTCACTTAGTTCCATTTATGTAAGTAGCATAATTGGCACTTTTATGTCCTATCACAGTCCATTACCAGAGTCAAGTTTCGCAGATATTAAATGTATTAAATACATTTAATTTTATTAAAACTTTCTGAAGGGGAGTTAAAAGTTGAAGCATTGAGTTGGAAGGGGATTTATTATCAAAATTCCCTGAGAACAGATTTTACTTAATACTTCAAAAATAGGTGCAAAAAGTAAAGTATAACAGTCTTCTGATTTCGCAGTGCTGAGTGATATCACTAAAGTGGTGAGTTCAGATATGCTTGGGATTTTTTAAAATTTTGTGATTTTGAGAATTAAAGTACTGCATAGTATGAAATATTTTCTGTTAGTATTTTTAAATTTATTAGTTTTAAATGGTAAACAGTACCTGGGTGTATTTGAAATTCAAGGGTAGACATATAGAACAGTTACAAGACTTACCAGATGAAAAGTAGCCCTTTTATGTTCTTTTGAAAAAATCAGTGTCAAAAGAATTCATCAATAAGTCATATGCTCCTATGCACCCTTTTTATTTCATTTGAATAACTACTTCTTTTGAAGAATTTTCCAAGTTTAATGATAAGAAAGGTCACAAGAGATTATCTGATTAATCATATAATGGTCATGTATTACTAAATTCAGGTATTACAGGATTTCTTTTAAAATGTGAATCTAGTTAGGAAAAAGGTATAATAATATTTTTATTGGTCTTTCTCTCTTATATTCTAATGTCTAATTCTTTCTAAGGAAACTATCATCTTAATCCTACAACCAGTTTGAGATGACAAAATCATTGATATCTCTGAAATTTTGCACCATTTCCAAAGAGATATTCCTTGACCAAAATCCTTTTGGAACAACCCATGTACTGTCTCTGAGCAGGTTGCTGAAATTATCATATGATGGTCTGGAGAGAGAAATTTAAGAGGTAGCTTATTTGACTATATCAAAAAATAATGTCCAAATTGTTTGCTCTATCATATGTGTTCAGTGTAGGTGGGTTTTGTACTTGTTTTCCTTTCATTTTAAAATAGGCATTAGGAGGAGTATATTTCAGCTAGCAAAATTAGCATATATCAGTGTTATCCCAGAAACTGAATTGTACTTTGAAAATGACACTAAATCTCACCCTCTCCCTCAGACCTAAAGGTTTATAAAACAATGTAATGAACATGACTGCATTTAAAAAAAAAAAAATGTTATTCTCCATTTAGGTTCCTGATTACTACAAAATAATCAAAAAGCCTATGGACTTGTCGACCATCAAGAAAAGACTTGAAGTGACCAGTTCATTTTACACAAAGCCAGAAGATTTTGTGGCTGATTTCAGACTGATTTTCAAAAACTGTGCTGAATTTAATGAGGTTAGAAAAGTAGATACTTTATCTGTTTTTGTAGCTTTAGTTGCTTTCAGAAAAAATAGTGGGGGCAGAACTTAGAAAGTTTATGGTATTAAACTTTGGTGACGAGAACTGCAGTAAAAATAAAAACATAGATCACACTGGAAGGTGCTGTGGTGGTA
>JANHGL010015072.1:29387-39867 GCA_024611195.1 Ceyx melanurus | reverse complement strand
GGCAGGGGGGTTGGACTAGATGATCTTCTAGGTCCCTTCCAGCCCCTAATATCTGTGATTCTGTGATTCTGTGAACAGAACACCCCTCTCAAATCCCTTGCCCGTGCCATTGCTGCTTGGTGGATGTCCTCCTTCCATTCCTTCTCCTTCCTCCTGCAATGAAGATACACACCACACGTGGAGGGGGCTGCAGAGGATGTGCATGATGGGGCAACTCAATCCTGCTCAGTATTCCTACCAGAGCAGCCTCAACCTGCATCACTTCTTACCCTCCCAACAGCAATGTGTGGCAGCACAAGCAAGCCATGGGGCTTGGCAGCAGCAAACGTCACCTCAGTGAATCATCATGGAGTAAGAAAACATTTCCAATTAAAAATATTAAAAGACAAAGGTTCCCCATATACTTTATTACTACTTTTTCTCAGATAAATAAAATGGTTTTTACTGTAGATTCTATGCAACATCACCATTGGCCAATGTTGTGGTGACTTTCTCTGCCATTTTATTCAAGAAGTTTTTACCATCCTCAGATGTAAAATTATGACTGCCTCTATTTTTTGGAATGTAAGAATGTCTTTTTTCCCCTTGTAATTGGGACTTTTTTTTTAAAGATGTATTATTTTTTTACATCAAAGAATCAGAAATATTCTACGAAGTTATTCTATATGGCATCTGGAAAACACACTATTTTCTTGCACAGGTATTGCCTCTCTTCACTGGGGTGGAACAACACCAGTAACCTGAAGGCAGAGCCTGGAAATCAGTTAACAATGAACTTTATCCTATAGGAATATGGCAGAAGGCAGCATCATACTTGAGATCCTGAACTGAGCTCTGACTGTCCTGCAGTGCAGTGCCACACCACTCAGCTCCTGGGAAAAGCACCACCTCCATCCAGATATAGAGATATATATATATATATATGTCCAGGTTATTATGACAAGCATAATAAACCCTGTTGTTCTTCTAAAACCCAGCTACCTATTTTTCTGATGCTACCATCAGACTGCAGCACACTCGAAGTCAGAAATGCTTACTCTGCAGATATAAATAAACTGTCCTACTTTCTCCTTATGCAAAACTACAGAAGGGGAAAAGTACAGAAACATCATCTAGATTATGGAATGATAAAGGGAACACAATGCATTTGTGAGGAGTCTTTAATATGTATAATATTTATTTAATTGTTAGTTTGTTTTTTTTTTCATAG
This sequence comes from Ceyx melanurus, assembly GCA_024611195.1. NCBI lineage: Eukaryota > Metazoa > Chordata > Aves > Coraciiformes > Alcedinidae > Ceyx > Ceyx melanurus. Next base: position 38,657 of record JANHGL010015072.1, on the reverse strand, counting down.
TCTCTTCTCCAGAGTGCTGCACCGAAGTAAAAACTCAGGGTCTCACCTTTGCAAAGATTGCCTCAATTAGCTCTTGTAGAAAAAGCAAGAAAGCAGAATTCAGTTAGTTGTCTCTAAACAGAAATCTTGACTGGGCAGAAAAGCAGCAGAATCCAAAGCTCCAAAGTGTGAGCCAAAATGGACACAGGTTGGCTTTCAAAGCTGAGAATGTTTTTGCAGAGCTAGCAGCTATAAAAATGTATTTGCAGTTGTAAGTTCAGCAAATTTGTTATGAGTCAGTGGCTGTAAACTCACAACCCCCACAGAGCTGTTTGCAAGTCATTTCTCTGCATATACCCACTTATGTTCAGCTGAAGACCGAATAACTGCAGGATACCAAATGCAGAATATAAATTTACAGGAAGGGGGAAAATTATACAGGCAACTGCAGTGTAGTCACTTGCCTTTCACACAGGTGTTGGGTTAAGGCAGATTTTGAAAAGAAAAACGAAGTGTTAAAAATTAATGAGCAAGGTGGACAAAAGCTGGCAAAGGCAGGTGATAACCAGGCTCACCACACATCTTTCTGTGTGAAGTGACTGACTGTTCAGCTGACAGAACTCTGGTAGATGAAGTCTATTCAGATTTCAGGAAAACATTTGATACAATGCCACCTGGAGAATTAGTTTGGAGTGAAGAGATGGGATTTAATAAAAGAGTTGTAAGGAACATTTGAAGGATGGCCTGGGCTAGACATAAAGTCTCAGCTATGTTCCTTGACTAACAGTCTTACTATTTTTATTGATGACTTTTGCACTAAAAGTAGGAGTGCTGATGACAAAATTATGAGGAATTGTCAAATGTAGAAGTCTGAAATATTATCCAAGATTTATGTTCTGAAGTCCCAGAAATGAGAGGCAGCAGGCCTGTGCAGCAATACTAAATGAGACAAACCTCACCAAGGTCATCAACTTAGAGGGCAATAATAAGGAATCTCTCCATCAGCTGTGACTCTGTGATGGAAAACTAGAGGAAGAGAAGAATCTGGGTGGTATTAGTTTATCTGAGGATGACTTTGGGTTACCCACACCATGAGGCATGCAAAAATCATCAGATAAGATGCTTACTGGAGATACACAGACAAGCTAGTTCTATCTTAAAAATGGTAAAACAGCCACAAAAACCATTTCGGTCACCAGTGCTTGATATACTTGAATACTGAATACAGGCTTAAAGAATTGTATCACTAGAGAAATAAGAAATCATTTTAGTTTGAAAAAAATGGGTCTTGCTCAGCTCAGCAGCAGGAAAATTGAAGGTACATAAGCTGGAAAGTAGAATAAAGTATTCAACCATCAAAAGAACAAGGTCCTGAAAGTGCCTTTGTGTGAGAGTATTTGGATGTGGCTGGAAGTAACAGCAGTTTCAAGATGGATTTTGATAAGTTTATAAACAAGATTCTAAGATATGTTTGCCTTGAAAGGATCAGGGGGCCTGGTTTGGTGGTGAGGACAGCACGTCCCTGCTTCTGTTTTTCTGCGTAGGCCCTTGATCATTTCAAACAATTTGTACATTTCAGAGGTTTAATATTACATCTATTGAGAAAAACCATGCAAGTGCTCAAACCCTCTATAAATGTTCTCATAAATGCTAATGTAGGATTTTGACTATTAAAGGTGTAGAAATGTCTGGCAGCCTTTTTTCAAAGCCTGGTTCAGTCTAGCTGTCAGTGACCAATTTCATCACAGGCATTCCTCTGCCCTGACAAATGGCTCAGTGCATAGCTATGGGACAGCCTGCTGGAGAGCTTTACAACCCACTAATGACAAAGTGCACAAAGCTGGGAATCAGGCTCTAATAGAAAGGAAAATATTTTCCCCCCTAAAACGTTACTAGGATTCTCCTTCCTTCTCTGAAAACATAAAGGCTGAATAAGTTGCCCAGCCATCAGACAAGACTGTTAGTAAAGCCATCAGACACCAGGGATGGGTAGATCTTTCAGTTCCCTAATAAGCCAAATGGCTTATTTACTGGCTTATTTAATGGCTAATTTAACAAAAACCAGCTATACTTATCAATGAATTTACAATACTACATCTATTTATTTTATTAAACCTAATCCTTAACAGGTTAGCTCCACAAAATGCAGTTTTTATAGAAGACTCAGGAAAAAGATATTCATACTTGAGATGCCTAAAGGGCTCCAATCAAGCTCTATATTTGTTAAGAATGTAAACAAAATGACATGTCCTCAGTAGGAATAATTTACTCCATATCTTTTACAAAGGACAATAAACATATGGAAGGAATTACAGAAAGGGAGCCAGTAAAGAAGATTAGTCCATCAGATAAATAGTTTGCATAAAAATAAAATTGCATATTGAAGGGACAAAAGGTAGGTAAGCATAGAAAAATGAGTCAAGTGTGAGGAAGAGTACTCTTTTCTTTGGGCAAATGTTTCTTATGCTCTTGATGAAGTTTTAAGTGCAGCTGCTGCACAAATATATCATCAGATGTCCGGAACCAACAGTCTTTAGCCTGGAGGAGAATGAGGGGGGACCTCATCAATGTCTATCAATATGTTAAGGGTGAGTGTAGGGAGGATGGAGCTCTTAATGTCATCCAATGACAGGACAAGAGGCAATGGGAGTCAGTTGGAGCACAAGAGGTTTAGGGGAAACACAAGGAAAAACTTTTTCCCAGTGAGGGTGACAGAGCCTGGAAGGGGCTGCCCAGGGAGGTTGTGGAGTCTCCTGCTCTGGAGACATTCCAGACCCCCCTGGATCTGTTCCTAGGTGACTTGGTCTAGGTGACCCTGCTCTGGCAGGGGGGTTGGACTAGATGATCTTCTAGTTCCCTTCCATCCCCTAACATTCTGTGCCTCTGTGTAATTGCAGTGCTCAATTAATCCACTCTGTATTAAGGTATGTAAAATTGCCATTTCAAGGCATAATTCCAGTTCTAAGTTATACACATAAGATACTCTAAAGCACTCTGAAATGGAGCCTGAAGTCTCAATTGCCACCAAACTGCAAAGCTCAACAGGGGGCTCCCCCTTTCTTTGCTGTTGGAATCACTTCTCAACAGTGATGGCCTTTATATCTCCACCTCCAGATTGCATCCAGAAACTACAATAACTGCTCAGCTATTAAATGACTTAAGAAAACACTGAACACATTTTAATCATCTTTTCAGGGAACTTAGCAGCTACAAGAAAGAAAGGGGTACTTGTGTGGTGTGGTCAGACAGCTCCTGGCAAAGCACAAGCAAAGGCTGTTTGGTCACTGCAGTCTATGAGTTCCTCAAGTCCCCTGCTCTTCTTTCTTTAGAGAAATCCCTTTGGTAATTCAATACTGCAGTATCTTTCAAATCAAAGGATTTAAGGCAATTGCTCTGACAGACATCTAGGAGATTCCACACCCTAAGGACGAAAGCATGAATTTTAGCACAAGTCAGTGTGAAAAAGCTACTTCAAAGAAACAGCAATACAACCCACAATTCTATGAGCTACTTGAAATGATCCCTCTACACATTCTTAGACTGAAAGGGGGCATGCCATTGTATACAACCACTCCTGGCTGCTTTCTGGCCTCTGATGTTCAAGGCATGGCCTTAGGGAACATTTGAAAGCAGCGGCAGGCTTTAAAGGTAGCTGCCTATGCAGCCAGAAGAGAGCAAATCTCAGGAACTTCTGCTTGTTTGCAACTGAGGGGCAAACTAAATGATACTAAGAGTCAGGAACTGTGTTCAGCAATGCAGAAAGATCGATGCTACAAAAGATGCCTTGCAGAAAACTGGTGAACACACTGAATGCAAAAAATTATCTGTTAGTAGGTAACATTTCAGCATCCAATGTGTTCTTTTCACAAATTATAGGGCTTTCTCAAGGCAACAATTTAATTTGGCAATCTGTGTTGCATCACTGCAAGAGGGCTCCTTTGCTTCAGTTGAGGTCAAGTTTACTGCTGCAGCTTATCTAGCAGTAAATCTAAGCAGGCTGAAAAGAGGTCAGCTCTGTGCAAGCAGATTGTTTAATTCTTATAAATCTATCCAGGAAGAGAATTCAGGATCTGACTGTTGATTTACAATACATTAGACTGAACATTTTAAAATTAAAATTAAGAAATAGGTTTTGGGCTGTTCCTATTCACACACACACACAAACACACAGAATATTAATTTCTAACATATCTACGTTTATCAGCTCTATCATTTTAGGAAGAAAAGACTATGCAAAACGAATTCTATACCAGAAAACATATCATGCTACTTGAACTCCAGATCTAAGAGCATCTAACAGGTCTAAAGATTGTTTAAAAAAAATCACAGAAACAATTAGCTGAGCTAGAACAGACGTCTCGTGGTGTTGGCACTCCAGCCACCCATGCACGACCGTGCTAAAAGTCAATTACTCTGTGTGTTCTGTTCAAAAATGCCTGTAGAGAACTGTGAAGTAATTCTGTTTCATTTCCAAAAGTACCTTTCTGGTGTAGGCATTTAAACCCCATTAGCTTCAGCTACATTACATTTTAGGTTGGATTAGGAATTTTGATGAGAATCTTTTCCTAGCACTTGCTGTGCTTCAATTTGCATTACAGAGTGACTTTGGAGTCCACAAGCTGAATTCCTGCCCACTGAAACTAAAGCAAAAATGTCCTCCAATGACTAATCCTGATCACAGGACCATATGAGAACAAGTCTCTAACTCATCAACTATGGACCCTGGATCCTCAACATCAGTTGTGCTTATTAAGGAGAATAAGCAAAAGGGAAATAGAAACTTACTTCACTCAGACTCTGCTATGATATACACACACAGATATTTAAAAAAAAAAAAGTTAAGTGACATCAGTAGGCAGTAAAAACACAAAACTGCAATGAAACCTTCTGCTGTTTGAAAAGCTCTGAAAATAATAAATGACAGTGCTGCTAACTGCCATAAAAGATAATGGGGTGGAAGTAAACATTTCAGAATTGTTAGGATAACAAAGGGTGGAGATGCTAAGAGGATGGCTCTGAAAAGGAAAATGAAAGAAAGAAAGAAAGGAAGAAAGAAAGAAAGAAAAAGAAAGATCTGTGAATGAGTCTAGGTCACCTATTTTCTGTAAGGGTTTATTTTTCATCAAGTTCCTCTCTACATCTCCCCTTTAAAAAAAATAAAACAAATCAAGTTCCATGGACTTAGTGCATGTGAGAGTTTTATTCAGCTATGTGAATGGAATATCCTCCTCACTCTGGTTCACCATACCCTGGCTGCACAATACAGCAGCTAACACACGCTGGTTCAGCACAGTCCTCTCTGTTGAATCCATGACTCTGGAGATTCAAAATCTGCAGGGTACAACTGGGTTGAGGCATGCACAGCTAAGATGAACCCCCAGTCTGCCTTCTATAGCAGTGGTCGTCACACAGATGTTAGGAGGGATTCGAGAAGCAGAAATTTCCCTCCTATTTGTAACTCCTTGGATAAGATTGGATGGCACAGAGTAGATGATGAACAGGTCTTTATTTACAGCTCTTCAAATCACGTCAGTAAGGAGCTAATTGCATCTTTCTGTGTTGTGCAAATGTAGTGCTTCCACAGTGCAAGAAATAAAAGGATTTCTAGGAAGACTACATCACTCAAGTCAATCTCCAAAAGGCTATAGCATGGATCCCTTAGCTCAGCACAGCAACACTAGACACTCCTTCACATGCTCATTGAGCTGTAGATGATTAGAGAGCCATTCCAGCAGCACAGCTCCGTGAAAGAATGGCATTAAAAGGCTCAATGGTTACCCTGTGTCAGAAGGCAGAACTGTCTCTCCTCACTGCATGGTGCGTGCTCGGAGTGTCTCTGGGTGAAGCGATGCCTCGGCACCTTCCCCCTGCTCAGCCCAAATCCCAGCACAGGCAGCTGGCTGCAGGGATGCCAAGCCATGCAACACTGGCTTGCAAGTCAGTAAAGATAACTGAACATAAATGTCCAAAATCTCAGATCATCCTTTGCTAAAATAAAAGTCGATGCCTTGCTTTTTTTCAGTTCAAAAAATGGTAATCTCATTATCACGATAAATAAACTCAACATGTCAATATAAATAATAGCATCCTCTAGTTTTAAAACAATTCTGAATTTCATTGACAGCTTCTCTACAGAACAAAACCAGTTATTTGAAGGAAGCAAATGGAGTTTTAAGAGCTTCTGGAAACAAAACGTGCTTCCTAAATGCCTGTATCCCTGCTCATCTATTCTGCTGACAGCTCGGGTGCTCAGACACTCCTCTGCTGCCATCTCCTGTTCCATCCTCAGCCTGCTGGTGTTGGACAGATAGCAGCTGGACAACTAAGCAAGCTAGGTGCTTTTTTTCCATAAGGGAGGAAAAGTTTAAATTTTAATATCAGTTGTCTGAATGAACCTAGATTGAACCTAGATTTGATTTTTGAATCATAATCAACGATAGAAATGTGCACGGCAGGGAATACAACAGTGACTGTACCAAAGACTGAACAGAGGCTGCTTGACTGGGAAAAAAGCTTATTGCAATCTCTATTTGTTCCCCAGTCTTCCCTGTGGCATGTGGCCCCTTACACTAACCAGGGTGATTTGGAAGATGCTTCCTGAGGGCTACATGGGCACCAACACACCTTCCCTGACACCTCAGGGTGGTTTTTTGTTTTTGAGGCATGCCCTCAAATTTGTTATGCTCAAAATTGCAGCTTTCCTAACTAGAAACACACACAATAATAAACCCTCTTGGGCTGTTCTTGTAAATGACAGTTGTCGTTAAAAAGCTTTTTGAGATTCTAGGGAGAAGTCTGAAATGGATATTGCACATCCTTCTCCATGCCACAGAAATTAATTTGCAGGGTCTCCAACCCCAATTCCCCTTTACTAACTTCTTCAAGTTAATGGCAGTGAGAATTAAGAGGATGCTTCATAAATGTAGGTTTTGTATTTATTACTTGCCAAAAGCTTCTGGAAAACTAATCTAAATTGGCAATTCACTTTTGGAATAAGAAAGGTGCTGATTTTGTCACCAGAGGGCTGAAATATGCTGAATCCCTCCTGATTTCCCCACTTTTTTCCTAATGAGCACAGTGACCTCTGCTGTCTTGGGAAAGAGCCTGTTCAGAATTGCTGTAAGAACAACTCTCTGGCCTTCCTCAGCTTGATCCATGTCCCTGCCTTGCTTGGTGAAAAAAGCAGTCCAGATTTATTTTACTGCTCTTTATGTTAAAAGAGAGAAATCCTTCTGGATGTCTGTCTGTCTCAGATGCAGAAAATCTATCAGAAACTCTGGGTGAGCATGACCAGCACCTTCTGGAGGTGGTGAAGTTGTCCTTAATGCTTTTGTTCAAAGAGCAAGGTGTTGATCTAAGGCTCCCTAAATAAAACAGTGATTCACTTACTCCCTTATAAGATAGACTGACTATTTTCTTCTTTTTTTTTTTAAATCAACTGCAACCATGTCAACAGCTTCTCACAGCAGAGGAAGAACTGGTATCCATTTAAATCCATTCTGGGAATCATAAACAGCTTGTTGACAGAGGTCACATCCACAGGGGAGCTCACAGTTGATTAGTTCTCCTTCACAGAGCTTTTGCAGGCAGTGTGACTTGTGCTCCCAGAGAGGATTTAAGAGAGAGATGTGCTGAACTAACTAGAAACAATTTCAGAAGATTGGCTTGTGTCTGCCAAGATGCCTAACTAAATGGGAAAAGAAAATAGCCATGAATTTTGCACTGTGCTCTGCTGCTTTTGCTGTGCACTGTAAGCCTGCATTTTTGAAGTATCAGCTATTGTTCCCTACGTTATTCCCTATTATATCAAATATCCCTATTCCCTATAATATCAAATTCACAGCTTCTGCATCAATAAAAATACCTTTTAGATAATAACATGACAATGCTTCCCATCACACTACTTGATTTGAAACCCAAAAGTGCAAGAGGGTGGGGGGGGGGAAGATTTTTAGTATGCTTGAGGCACTAATTTGTAGGAAATATTAATTCAGCAGTTCTCCTGTATGTGTTCCCTCCCTTTGTCTTAGGCTTTTTCTTGCCTAGGCTCTTTCTTAATTTCCTTTACAGTTATTTCAATTGTATGGCATTGTCTGAATTTCTGCTTCTTTACTTACTGTTGCTTTCTTATCACTGTACATTTGCATTCTCTTGATAAATAACCTGAGCTACCCTGCAAGCACTTTTCCCACATCATAGTGCAAGGCAGCACATTGTGCTTTTGATGACACTAGGGCCTCAATGTTAGGAAGTTTTGCCATGTAATGAAACTTCAGTTGAATGAAATGTGGGTTTTCATTACGGCTGGAGCTGCCAGTGGTGCAAACAACAGGCTGCTGGTTACACACAGAAGTCCTTCTTCAGTTTATCTTATGAGAAAACATTCTCTTCTGTCAAAACATCATCTTTATCCCTTCTCAAAAAGTGGATGTGCTTAGAAGGAAACAGTGAAAATAGTTCAGCTGCTTCTGGGAACAATGAGAAGAGAAATTCCCTGCCATTTAAAGTATTTTCAGCAGCTCTCTTGCTTATCTGTGCTCTAACACCTAGAAGTAGCTGGGAAGCTTAAATGCAGGTTTGTGATTAGACAGGTACATATTTTACTGTGTCTGCTCAATATCCACTTTGATATGGCCAAGTTTTAAGTGTTTTTAAAGCACAGAGCTGTAGCTTGTGAATAATGGCACCCAAAACACTTAGGAGCAGCTTGCAGATGCCAAAAGTGAAGCCTGAGTCACTGCATCCAGCTCCCACCTGAGCTCATTGCCACTTTCTGTGCACAGCCCAGGTAAACAGAGACAGGGAGCAATGATGTGACCTGCTCAAGACCTCACAGAAAATTCACAGCAGCCCCTTGACAAGAGGCAGCTCCTGTGCCTGTGCTGCAGGCTGGCTGCGGGCTGATGGCTCCTCTGCTTCTTGTGTTCTCTGACAGCATAAGGGGGCATGAAGACCCAGCCTTGAAGGAGAAGGGTTTATCTCCTGCAGAGCTTGTGAAAAATGGAAGAAAGTCATCAGCAAGGACAGTGCAGTTTCTGCTGCACCAACCAACCAAGGGCTCTGAAGAGATGAGAGGTTTTCCCTGCCAAGACCCCTTTCCATCCCTGCAGAAAGCAGAGGCAACGTGGTTGTGTTGCTGCTCTTCCCAGGGGCACTGTCAGAGCCACAGCAGCTCCAAGGCTCTCTCTCTGACATTTGGCAAACTGGAAAAGTGGAAAAAAAGGAAGGAAGGAAGGAAGGAAGGAAGGAAGGAAGGAAGGAAGGAAGGAAGGAAGGAAGGAAGGAAGGAAG
>JANHGL010015072.1:0-25637 GCA_024611195.1 Ceyx melanurus | reverse complement strand
CTCAGGCAGGGGGGTTGGACTAGATGATCTTCTAGGTCCCTTCCAGCCCCTAATATCTATGATTCTGTGATTCTGTGATTCTGTGATTCTGTGACACAGAGCAGCACTGGAATTGCTGTTACCTGTACAGTGGGATCCTGACTCCACCAAAAGGTGCCTCTGAACTGAACACTGCCCAGGAACTGGAGACAAAAACACACCTCTCTTGTCAAGCTCACTTACCCTGGCAGAGACATCCTTTAAACGAGGAGGCAACTGTAGGCAGTTGTCTTTCCCAATTTGCATGGTTGTCATCTTTCCTCTTGTGTTTTCCTACACTTGTCCTCACCAGACAAAAGGTCTGCTCTCTCTTCTCCTGAAGTCAGTGGGAACTCTGCCATCAATTCCAGGGGTAGCTGGATCAGGGCCAAAATGCAGCCACTCTGCTTCCCCTGAAGTCATTCCCCAACAATACTTCTTTGATTACATATCGAGCCTGAGGGGTCTTAGTTATCTTCTAACCCTCTCCTTTATATCTCCAGTATCTATGGATTCCATAGTGTGGGCAGGAACTGTTTGAACAGAAGGGCCTTAATCATCAAAAGTCCTTTTCTTCCCCAGCCATGTTTTTTCTCAAAGGGAGTTTGTTGCCAATTCCTTTAGGAAAGCGATGAGGGAAAAAATGAAAAGGAAATGACACAGGTTTAAAGTGAAACTAAAACAAACAAAAAAACCAACCCATAACCCACAGAAGGATAGTTTTTGACATTTGAGAATTAATATACCTATAATCAAATTCACAAGGAGAAAAACCCTTCTCACATAGAAAATAATAACTTTTAAAATTCCACTGGATGCAAATATGATACATGCCATGGTGCAAACTCAGCTACTTTCAGGGGGGTTCACAATAGAGGGAATAAGAAGAAAGAGGAATCCTATTTATTTAGGTAACTGCATAGTCTAAGAAGTCCAAAAAAAGGATGAAATGGCTACAGGAGACACTGTCCCAGCTGTGTCCTGCAAAAACAACATGGAGAAAAACACCTCTGCTGCAGAGCTGAAGAGTTTTCCTACAGATTTGACATACATAAGCTTTCGATATACCTCAGGTGAAATATTCTAGTCACTGTCCACATACGAGAAATGAGAATTTATTTTTATGGTTTTGCAAAATGTGGATGCAATGAAGACAGTGTGACAGCCACACTAAATGACACACAACTCCCCCAGAGGCTGAGAAAAGAGTGGAAGAAGTGCTATCGGATGGTGGCACTATATTTTACTCTTCCACCAAACAGCAGGTGAATAAATGAACAAATACATACAATAAAAGATAAATGAGAAAATAAATTAAATACAAAATATGCACATATATTACTGGATACTCTGCCTGAATCAGAAAGTGGCTCTAGACTAGGTACTGCAACACATTTTATCAACCTCCTATTAGATAGGGTGACTTTTACTATTATGAAATAATCAACATTGATTTGAGTCTCTAATATTTTCTTGAAGAATTTGGGGCACCATCTGATATTTGAGTTGCTATATGAGATAATGAGTGAACAATGTCAAAATACTAATTATTGCATAGAGAAAAAGCATGCAGGATGCTAGAATGGAAGCATTTGGCAATACTGCAGAACATTCTGCAGTGAAAAAGGTGGTAATGTGCCCATTAAGCACCACAGCAAATTCAAAATGAAGAAGGCCCATCAAGTTATATTTCTATATGGAAAACAAAGTTTGGGATTTAACTTTCACATCGTAGAGATGATTCAGGAATGCCACCAGCATGTCCAGCTTGATTCTGTTGTAAGATTTCACTATGATACACAGGACTGAAAGGGAAGGATGTAAAAAAACCCCAAGAAATCCAGGCTTTAATGACTCTGAGTGCAAATAACTCTCTACACAGAGATGGTTGAGGCTTCACAAGCACAACCAGGAGCTCGATTTGAGATATTTTTTTCTTCAACATTCACTTTGCTACCCTATAAAAACAACTGTTTTTTAAGCAACACCTCATCAAGGTTGTGGGAACCTTATTTTCCTTTCTTTTCCTCATTGCCATTTGCTGAAAGAGCCATTGAGAGGATTTTTAAGTCACTGGTTTCTCTAGCAGTTGTAACAAAGACAGGGAGTGATAAACATGAAAGTATTAAATCCAGTTGCATTTGGAGAAGACTATTTGGGTGAATGTCCAAAAAGCAGCAGTAAATCCTGCCCACCCACAGGCACTTGGTGATGCTGCAACACATCTCAGGTGGGGTTTCTAAAATGTGCTGGACTAAGAGATGTGTCAGTGCAGGAAAGGCTGTGAGATGGACTGTGTGAAGATGACAACACACTTCACACTCTGACCAGTTGTGTGGCCACTGCAGACTTGGCAGTGGAACAGGGCTTGCAGCCACAGCCAGGCAGGAAGGCTGGATTTACTCCTCTGTGTGCAGCCAGAGCAATCTGAGTTTGTGCCTGTGTGCTTGCCATGCAAAGAGGCTCACATGAGGCATCAGATTAGCTATGGGGTTGTATGAAACCAGCTCCTGAGCTCTAATCCCAGTTGTGCTGTTAACACCCTGGGTGGCCTGGGACATGCCTGTTGGCAAGGCTCTGGATTTCCACAGCTGGGGGAACACAAGACCCACTTCACAGGGCACTGGGTGTCCTGTGCAACTGATGCTTTTACATGCACTTGATCTGCCTTCTGCCAGAAGAGCCTGAAAGAACTTTTGCAAGAGTAAAAAAAAAAAAAGAAAGTATTATCTTTCAACTGCACTTTAAAGCAATCAATGTAGTGTAAAGGGACTTAAATGAGAACAAAAAATGAGAGTCACAATCAAGGCATGTTCCCTCGAGGCACATTTTCCAACCATACCACCACCTTTGACTGCTTCTTATCAAGGCTTAGGAATAATGAGGTGGGTTTGTTACTAGAGATCATTTATTTCCACAGCAGTTTTAAAATAGATTTGCATCTGGATAAGGAGGCATGTAAATTTGGCTCATTTAATAATTGTGAAAGCTGGGCTATGAATAATCCAGAAGACAGCCTGGTGGATTGCAGGCTGTAGCTATAGAATCCAATGGTGAGGAACATCAGCCCTGAGGAAACCCAGAACTTCTGTTTATGCTGCATAATGAACTAGTCACATACTAAAAACGCTACAGCACTGAAGCTTATTTCTCTGCTTGCTTATTCAAAGTTTACCCATCTCTCTTCAAAGGTAAAGAGACTAAATCAAAGGGAAAAGCTCTTCTCCAAACAAGCCGTAATATGATATAGTTGATATATTATGTATTATATATTCATTATATAGTATCTATTATACTAGTTATATATTTTATATATCATATTATAACCAGTTGTAGGTCACCAGGAATTAGAGACCTGCTCCTGTAAAGGATGCTGTTGCAGTAAATGCAGAGGCTGGTTTCAGATGTCAAAATTATGATCAGGCCACCTTTTAGTCCAACTAGAATGATTTTTTCTACATCCATATTTCATTTTGAGTCATAGCCACTAGTTGAAGCCACATGTCAATAAGCACACTATCTTGTAAATTCTTCTGCTTTCTCCCTCTTTGGAAGTGAACATATCAGTGTGCCAGATTTACTGTTGGAACAATCCCAGAGGGACTATGTTATTGCTTTAATTAATCAAGGCCTAACATATGATTAGGGCATCTGGGAATAATACCACAATCAATCCTGCAAGAAGCCTGTGCATATAGAATGGAGGATTTGCATATGTCAAAAATTAATTTCCTCTGCAGTCATTCAATTTCATTTTAGGGAAGCACTTAAAGTATCTTTAAGAGACTATTCTAATAGAAAGTTATCATCTAGCTCTAGACTTCTCTGTGATAAACAGTTTATAAATTAAGTCAAGAATTTACATTGCACTGCTGGAGAAGTTTTGTGTCCTTAGGCTCCATTTGTACTTGTTGTAGTTCAGAACATAAAGCCCAAACACAAAACACATTCATTAAAACAAAATTACAGTAAAAATTATCAGGATGCTTCTAGAGGAAACCCCATCCTTTCATTCATCAGGAAAACATTTTACTGAAGCCCCGAATGCTTGTCTGATGTTTTAAATTTAGAAATAATTTATGATTATTTACGTATATTTGTTCCTAAGATGGACAAGGGAAGAGGTGAGCAAGGGACTATAATTTCACATTTGCTGTTTTGACACTTAGAAGAATTCAGTTTCTATTACCAGAGCACTATTGCTCTGCAAGCATTGAGGCCATGCTTGCTGTAAAACAGTCTTACCACATCTCTGTACACCTTATGAATTTCACTATGACTTTACATTAAGAAAGAAATCTCAGATTCCTTTAATAATAATAGCAAATTGTTCCAGCTTTCCACAGCTGCAGAAGTTTGCTCTCCTTAGGGATTTGCCATGGTACTGCTCTTGCTTCCAATCAAAACAGTGACATAGTGGCCGTGATTTACAGCTTGCAGGGGCTTGATTAGGGAATAGCACTACTGAGCAAGTCTTAAACAGCAGTACAGAATTTTTAATGTACAGAGCTTTCTATCTTCACCCCCAAAATTTAAAAAAAATAAAATTAAAAATCCCAAACCAATTTCCTGCCCAAAAGCTAAGGGAAATGGAAGCTGGTATTTAAGATTCCTCTTCCTCTGTTGTTGAGGTTTCAACCAGCAATGCTCACCCATAACTGAGGCTGGATTTTTAAACAACTTTACCCATACCATTTGAAATAAAAAACATCTGCACTGTTACAGGAACAGCACTGCAAAACTTGCATGGTAACAAGGGACAATAATTCTAAGGTTTAGCATCAGACTAAAAATGGCTTTCGGGTAAAACTGAGAGCTTTACTAACAGAATTACTAAGAAATAAATACTGAGAAGACAAATTAAAAATACAATCATTTACTTTAAAAACAGTGATTTGATCTACAAAAGGAACTTTTCTATTTCTGTGTTCCAGCAAAAAGTCTTGCTAGACTACATGGGGTTGTTTTTAGAATAACAGCTATGTCTTGCTGTTCTTCACACAGAATTTGCCTAAGCTGAATGAAAATGGGAACTATGTATAAAAAGTTTAAGAATTTGTATTCTCTATGACAACAAGGCTTATAACAGCCTACAGGGCAATGTAAAATGACACACAGAGGCTGGTGATGTTTTGAAATTTAATTAGTTGCCAAGCTGCAGTTTTTGCCCTTGAGTTTTTGCTGAAGTTCAGCAACTTCATTTTGGGAAGTTAAAACTAAGTGTAAGACTTCAGCACCAAGAAAGTGACCTCAGTTTTCAGCAAGAAAATACTGAATTAGAGGACTGTATGGAGCATGTATTCCAACTGCTAACTTCTATTATTTCATGATATACTGTTGACTGGGAGAGTGGAAAGAGACACCAGCAGTTTTGCCTTTCTGCAAACACCTGCCTTTGCATGCATGTGATTTGGGCAGCTCTGTTGAAAATGCTGGTAGCTGTGAAAAAAACCCCACAGTGAGGGGGTAGGGAGTCACCACTTGACAGAGATCTCAAGCCAAAAGTACAAATGGTACATGAAAATGTTATGAGTTAAAGGTTTTATCAGTGAAATATCTGCAAATGTCACTATTCCTTATTCTGCAACAGCAGCAATGTGTCTGGCAAAGGAGAAAATAAAAAAAGAGCAATCTTCAAACTCTTAGATGTAATGATAATTCTAAATATATAGCTTAAAACTATTATTATCACATACATTACATATTAAGTAGAAAGCCTGAGGCTATTTGCCTGTCCACATCTGACCTGATAGTCTGTTTTAACTCCTAAGAAACCAGTGTGTGAAGTCAGATTTTCTACCTGATGTTGCCATCTGATAGCAGGATCCAGGTCTGCAGAATTGTTTCATTTTCTGCTGTTTTTCCCTCTTCAGTGAAGAAGCTGTTTATTTCCAACATGCTTAGACAGTGAAAACACATCTGCATTTATGGAGTTAATAGTCTTCTTATTAATTTTACTATCTTTTTTTTTTTTTTTTAATAGAAACCTAATGAAAACCATGTTTATGTGCTCAAAGGCACAGAGGAAATTCATTACTCTGAGGAATAACACACTCCACAAGTGAAATGAAAGTAATCTTATTTATGACAGGAAGAGGCCTTCACTAGACTCAACTCCACCACACTTGGACTGATACTGCCCTGCATGAAAGAAGCTGCAGCTTCAAGGAACTGGTTTCTAATGCAAGCCTCATCTCAGCAATAAACACATTTGCAGTTTAGTCTCACAAACATTCCTAACTGTCCGAAGGGGAAGCATCCAGCTCTTGTATTTACCATAAACATGTTACAAAAAGAATGTGACAATTGCATGGAAAGTAGTGAAATGGCTTCTTAGTTTAGGGTTCCTTCCTTCCACTCCTGCTCTTCAGCCAGCATCCACCCCAGCCTGCTTAGCAGAGCAGGCACTTTGCACAGCATTCAACAGCATTACTGTGGGAACATGCCTGAGCCTACAGGCATTTGGCTGTGGGGAGGAGACCCCTGCCTGGAGAATCCTTGGGGCAGAAGGATGAGGCATGTTGGGATGGATAGGTGCTGCAGGGCTGGGACCTCAGCTTGCTAAAGGGTGATGCCCAGAGGTGTTTGCAGTGCCTGCTCAGCCAGGTCACTCCCTAAAGCAGAAAAGGGAACCAGAAACAAAAAATAAAGATGATTTTCTGTCCCATCCACCCAGCCGTGTGTGGACGACCCTGAGGATCTGGCACCTGTGTGCACGTGTGTCTGAATTTGAAAGAAAGAGAAAAAACTTCTTTCAAAGAGAGAAGGTGAAGTGAAAATGCCTGACAAGCTATTGCTCCAGCTATTTCTGTGTGAGATTGCCTCTTTTTCTTGAACAAAAGCAAATGAAAAAGGAAAAACGTTTCTTAGTGCTGTGAAAGTCAAACTGTATGTTCATCTCATTTCTGCAGACTTCAAAAGGAGCTTTCATTGATGGGACGTTGTGATGTCTGGCAAGCTGGATGGCTCCACATGCATTTGCAATTTCTGTATCTCAACCCACATGTTTTGCATTCCTCAGGCTTCTTCCCCGAGTTGTCTGCAGTTACAAAAGGGAAGGAGGGGAAGCAGCAGCCAAGGCTTCCATTCAGCAGTAAGATCTTTTGCCCACGAGAAGGCACTGTATGTTAACAAATAGAACTGAGATTTCTGGAGGGAATTGTCAGGTTTTTTTCCCTTCTTGCTGGCAGTTGCTAAAGAGCTAGCACAAGATGTGTGGGTTTCTCCAGCGTTCAGGACAGCTGCCTTGGCCTGCAGATGTTTGGCCAGTTGCAGTTTGGATGCTTGACCAGTGAGCAAGTTAAGCTCCTCAGCCTTGCACAAGGAATTAACTGATACTCTTGTACATCTTTCCCTAGAAAGAGACTTTTAACACTAAACCAAGCTTGACAAATTTGAAAATTTAGTTAAAGAAAAGCATATTTAGCTTTCCCTTTGCTGTATTCCTTTTGCAATTACAGTGTGCCTGCATTTGTATAGGTCCTTCACTCCTGTGATCTAAATTTGCCTTCTGCTTCATCCCACTACAAAACAAGCCTTTGTTTGCAACATTACTCAGTTGTCATGGAAATTAATATGATTTCACAAATTCAGAAGTATGAACATTTTTGGATCACATATGAAGAGAATAGGCTGAGACAGACCAAGCATGTCTTCTAGAAATAGCTTGGTGAGTGCATCACAAAAGAAGATATTTTGGAAGAGGATAAAATTGTAAAGCAGGTAAAAAAACCTGAAACTTTGTCTCAGTTGAAAATGTTTGAACTTCCCTCCCAACAGGCAAGCTGTTCTTTAAATCATACACACAGTCTTTCATTTGCACAGATTATTGCTCAATCTTTTTGTCTAGAATTAAAATTTTCAGCTAGGAGAGCAGAATTGAGACTCTCCTCTTCCCTTGACAAATGATCTATTTGCTTACAGAGCTGAACAAGGGAGTGGACAATCTCAGCAGTGCTTTTCTACAGCTATATTTTATTCCCCTCTTAACATGAACACAGAAAAGCAGGAGCAGCTGCCCTTAAGGAATGAGTGATGCTGTTCTCTGTGATGTCTGTATATCTGAAATTGTTGGAGAGAGCCTGGCATGGGCCACAACTGTGCATGATGACACAGCTGAAGGCCAGCATGGGACCATGGTACGAGCAGGATCACTGCAGACTTGCAAAGTCTATTTTCAGTTAGCATAAAGAGTGAGGCTCCTACATGATTCTGGATAAAACACTGCCTGAACCTCCTGAACAAGATGATAGATGGTGCCAGACGCCCATTTGGGTTGGGGGAGCTGCCAGACTAGCTCCATAAGGACAAAAGATGTTGCACAGACAGATCTGCCCACATTATCAGAATTGAATTAAGATGAACTGGCAATAACAGCTGAGATACTCTGGGACCACTTGCTTTCTAGCTGCTGCCTCCTTTCCCAGATTAAATTACCCACTCCCCTGCCCCAGCAGAAAGGTGCCTGCCCACAGTTTATGCATAACCCCTGCCCTTTGCTTTCAGGCACAAAGGGGACACAATTTTATCCCCTCCACATTTCTCACACCCACCTGAGCAGGCTTGTGTCACAAAGCAAAAGTGATGCCAGTGCACTCTTGTCAGAGAAGAAATGGAGGTGGAGCTTATAACGAGTATATTTCAAGGGGTTTTCAAATCAATGTTTACCAACATTTGCAATGCTCAAGTTTTCTGTTTACAACCATGAAGCACTGATGTTAAGTGCCTCAAAACATTCAAAATGAAGAAAAACTCAAGTGCAAGTATCAGCCTTGGTTCCTATAAATCCCATACCAATTTATAAACTACCCTATGTACAGAAAGAACGAGGGGTCCAGTGTCCCCCTGTAACACAGGAAGACAAACTCATCAATAAACACCAGCTGACCCTTTTCTCTCACAAAAAAAGGTCTAGATTTAATAAAAATTATCCCTCATATACTCTAGAACACATCTGATTGAATTTATTTTCATTCATGTTTCAAGTTGTTAGAACATTTGTGGAGCACAGGTATCTGAAAGCCAGTATTTCCTGAAGCATTGGCAGTTCAAGCACTTGAGAACAAACACTTCCAAGAAGGAGAACTGGCTCAGCAGACAAGTTTAATTTCACCACTTGGGCATCCTCATCCCATCTGGACTAAATGGTGGAGAAGGGACACAGCTTGTACAATATGTGTAGCTTAAATTCATCAAGCTACTACTCCTAGGGAGAAAGTATCATTTATCTTCACTTTGATGAGTTTCTGTCTTAGGTCATCAAAATTAACTGCCAAGGCACCTGGATTGATGCAAAATAAAACCACTCACAGTGATATCCCCACACTGAATGAATTGTGTGAACACTAAACTGGATTTAAGCACACCAAGCTATCATACTGCAGCAACTCAGTAAATTGGGTATGATGAAGATTCAAGTCTGAAAGTCCACAAAGAGAAACCTGTGGCTGGATTCTTCCACCCAGAGAGATGATCCAAGCAACAGGATTTTGGAGAAGTGGCTGCTGAGAAACAGCCTTTTCTCAAGCTGTAGCAGAGAAATAAAATGTACAGATCAGGTTCCCCAAAGCCCTCCTTTGCAGCAGCCCAGTTGACTACAACTCACAAACACTTTTGGGTTCATGGGTTTCCTTCTTAGTGCCTTCCCAACTGCACTCAGCCCCAAGGGTTATGCCAGCCACAAGTCACCGGCACCCTTCCAGATCCTACTCAACCCCTCCATTAACTGAAAAACAGTCAACCTTACAGCTAACAATTTGCATCCTGCTATTTTCTTTATGGTAAAATAGGCGTTTCCTGAAAACAGATCTCTGCATTATCTGTACTAAAGATCATATGTAAACTCTTGAAGAATATTCAGGAAATGGGACACAGCTCATGCCAGTCTGACCTTCCTCATTAATAAGTATGTAGAGCATATGTTCATACATAACTCTGGGATTGTACTTGTACAATCAAATTAACCTTTGGGCTGCTAGTGTTGGTCTGTAATTTACTGCATCTAGATTTCAATGGCATATACAGTGCAGCTAATAGGAAAAAAAATACTATCCCATAAAAAGCATAAGGACTGGTAACAAATCTGATAATGGAGCAGAATGTTTATCTTCCACTACAGAAATATAATTAACTGTCTTTGTATACTCATTATCAGTTGTGTCTGCAGCAGAAAAAATGCTCCTGTTTGCAGCCTTTGCTGAAACTCAGCCTAGAAATACTTGAGAGTGGAAGGGACAAAGCAGCAAAGGGCAGGGGAGGAAGAGACAAGTCAGTAACTCTCCCCAGCCACTGATTTAATGTAAATGGTTAGCAGGTTTTTTTAGTAGGTGGGCCAGGGCATTGTTCCTGCATTGCCTGTGTTAGTTCCACCTCACTGCTAATTACTGCTTGAATATGCTGTGCTGTGCAGAGGCTACAGAGGTCGGTCTCCAAAGCCTTCCCTGACTGACACTATCATCTGAGCAAGTGGGAGAGTCACTTTTCCCACACCTCTGATGAGGGATGATGGAGTACACTTGTCAGGCCAAGCAGGAGTGACCCCCCTCCAACTGATCCACACCCACCACAACAGGACTTGACAAGAGCCTTCCCTCCACTATGGGAGCACTGACAGCTCATCTAATATGAGGAGACACCAGGAGCTGTTCCCAGCTTGCCTGTTTGCTTTGAGCAGCCATCCCTGCTGACGGTGCCCAGACATTAAACCAACAAGTCAGGTCTGTGCTGACCTCGGGTTTCTCCAAATTCACAGGGCAACAGACACTCAATAGGCCCAGCAGAGGAGTGTGACAAACCTGCTGCCATTTTCTGCTGGGTTCTCATGATGCACGAAGAACCAGCAACCTCCATATGAAATCCTGTTCTCCTCTGTGACCAGTGAGTCCTAATTCCAACCTCAAAAAAAACCCCCAAATGCCTCTTTGCTGATGAAGAAATGATAGAGGTAATGGAACAACAACTGTGAATGCTCTTACTTCTCAGGTTTCACAAGTGCTGGGCTGGTCTTCCCTTGACACATTAATAAATAAACCTACATTTTTTTTTTAATATACTTAATTCTGCATTTAAGAATAGCCTGTTAGAAGATGTAGAGTTTACTTAAATATTACCTTAATATAAACCTTGTGATATTGTTAAAACGAAACAATTCTTCATGACCCAGTTCAGCATTTAACTTTTATAATCAGTGCAAGGAGAGAGCAAACTAAAAAAAAAAAAACAACCAACAAACCAAACACAGAACTATTTCCTTTTCAAATCACATTTTTTACCTTTTTGACGTGTTTTGGGGAATAGAATAGGAATCTCTTTCCAAAGCAATGCATCACTGCATGAATGCTGTGATAAGGATGTTGTTTTATTTGCTTGCTCTGATGTTAGGAACATATGGCAAACTGAAGTGTGTGCACAGATACCATGTTCTCAGCACAAAACTGTGAGTGTGCATCTACAGACATTCAGAGGAGGACAGCTGTGCTTTGAAGATCTCAAAAAAAACCCTAAAAAACCAAAAAGCTGCATAATTTGTTTCTCATTTCTTATGGAAAAACAATAAAAGAATGCCTATTGCATAATATATTGCTCCTTCCGTAAAAGGAACTTCACACAGTAGTTTTGCTCCTTTAAATGTGAATTTTCTTTCCATTTATGTAAATCTTCACAATGTTGTATTGCTAAAAGGAAGACCTCATTGCCAATAGGTGCAATGGATAACCTACTTTCCTGCAAGGCATCTTGGCATGAGACAGACTAGATAGAAACTGAATGACACCTCCTGATCAATGGTGCCAAGACAGCAGCTGGAACCAGTACAAAGAGGGACAATCCTGATCCAACCAACCAAATGCCAGGATTTCAGGGTATGAAATGAAGGAGGCATACAGAACAGTGCTGTATAAAAACATGGATCTTCATGTGAGTTTGGGTTTTTTGGTTTATACTAAGTTTTGCAGGCTGTTGGAAGCATTCCTGCCATTTCAGTCTTCTGATATTAATGTGAAAGGAGATATTCCCTTGGTAACTTGGCTCTGGACTATGAATGGTCTTCTGGGAAGAAAGAAAAAGGGAAGTAGACTAGAAGTGCTTCACAATGAAGGAAAAAAAGATAATTTCAAAGCCTAGGGCTAGTAAAAATCTAACACTGCTCAGGAAGCAGAAATCTTGCCCCAAGGTTGTAAGTCTCTGTTGTTTCACTAGAGGTTTGCAATCGGTTTCAATTACTGTAACTTAGCTTTCAGCATTACTAAAGATAAGTAATTTTGCTCTGAGGAACCCTTTGAAGACAATCACTTTATGGCAAGGTCTCACTCCAAACAATTAAGAAAGCCAGAAAATGGGAGATGTGTAGATGATCAGTTACCTCTGGAAAACAATTCAAAATGTATTGAAGGATGGCTTGGAATAGCAAGACTTCTGTCAGAAAATGGCAGTGAGTAGGGCCTCCTAAATAAGAAAAGAGCATCAGTCAGCTCAAAATGCAACAGTCTGCCTCTACCTTACACAGTTCCAAGATGCTGTTCTTCTTCTGCAAAGTCCTTCCCTGTGGTTGTCCCAAAGAGCTGCTGAGGAATCACTTGATTAGCCCTCAGTGGGGAGCAGTGAGAGCCCGTGAGGAAGATGAGGAGGATAAGCAGCCACCCGAAGCTGTAGCAGCCTTGCCAGAGGGGCCTGGCAGGAGACAGCCACCAGCACCTCTCCAGCAGCAGGATGGAATTCAAACCCCTTGTTTGCCCCCTCAGCAGTCCCCAACACTGAAAACTCCTTGGACTATGAACTGACCCCGACTGCCAAACCACTGACACCTGAAATGTGTTTAGCTCCTTGTTTATGCTGTCTCAAGTTCTGTAAGGCATTGGATACAACAACCTAGGAATATATTGCTATTTAGTAAGACTGTACAGCACAGAATAAACAACCACAGATAGAAACCTGCTGTTTTCAGGGGCTGCCAGAGACAAGAAAACTTCAATGGCAATTTCCTCAAACCACACATTGAATCTGTTACATGTTCCCCCCTTACTTTTGATAATCTTTAAATCAAATAGCAAGATTACCTTCTCAAATGGCAACAAAAGGCAGTGTGAGAGGAAGACTTGGGCTGTAGTTTTCATTACACAACTGTGCAAGCCAAACCCCACAAAAGGCTGCATTTGAACTATACAGGCAGTGTAAACTCTGCAGGGCAATCACCACCTTCATCACAAATGAATTTTTAAAGGCTGCAAAAGAAAGCAGCAGAGAAGGAAAAGTGGGAGTGTTGATATGAAGTAGGAAGGACAGCCCAGCATGAGAAACAAAACTACCAGAGCAAATAAGCTGGCAACAGGCTAGTTAGAAATATGCTCTGGGCTCGTAGACAGTTTCTAGGAGCAGGAAAATTATCTGGAGCATTTTCTTACTCTTTTGAACTAGTTAAGTGATGGAGGGAGAGGAGGAATATCCTAGAAGAAGAAGCCAAGAGTGCTCATGGTGGGGAGAGGGGGACACTGCTGCCCTGGCTGTGTCTCCTGCCTTTGGGCTGGCTGTGGAGCCCAGATCCTGCCACCCTAGGGTCACAAAGTGACTTCTCCCATGGGGGATGATAACAGGATAGCTCTGTAGTTCAACCCTGAATTCAGGCAGTGCAAGGGGAGAGATCAAAATAATCACAGAAGAGGTTCTTCATGACCTTCTCTGGTGGACAAAGCTTGAAGGCATGAGAGGGGTTGCATGGCAGAAAGGATGTTTACAAGAAATTAGGAAAAGATTCAGGGGACCAGCAAAGAGATAAAAATTACATTTGTCCAGAATCAGGCAGCTGCCAGATTCTCAGCTTTCTGGGTATAAAAACTAATGAAAACTCAGGAAAAATAATAATGGGCTTTCATGAGCTAATGCTTGTGCTCAAAGCAAGCCTGAGGATAACACTTCAGGACACAAAAGTATTGAGGAATCAAATCTAAAACTCAAGATGAGAAACAGGCAAAGGAGGACAATGTTATCAACCATTTCTGGCTTTAATCATTGCATAAAGGCCAAGTCTGGAGCAGCTAAGACATGTGATGACTACTTAGATTCTCCTTAGGGACAAACTTGGCACTCAGAGAAGACAGAGGAAAACCACCCCTCGCAGGGATGGGACCAGCAGGAGGTCCTAACTATCATATCCCACCAGCAATATATGGTACTTGACATGGAGACACACCAGTTGTTGCTCTTCAGATGCTGCTGTTTCCATTTTCATGAAAGCACATTTATGTGCACTCTTGTGTCCAATCAAATAATTAACTTTACCAAACTATAATTTCCAGAACTCTTAAGATCTAGACTATATACATCCATACTTTCAGTTTGGTGAGACTGAGGAATGATCTACTGAGTAACCAACCACTGGCCTTGCCTGTTACTGGTTTAAGGTGATAAGCACAGG
The DNA here is from genome assembly GCA_024611195.1 of Ceyx melanurus. Taxonomy (NCBI): domain Eukaryota; kingdom Metazoa; phylum Chordata; class Aves; order Coraciiformes; family Alcedinidae; genus Ceyx; species Ceyx melanurus. The sequence goes on along the minus strand of JANHGL010015072.1, from coordinate 11,212 downwards.
CAGTCAAAAACTCAGCATGGCCAATGCCTCCAGTGGCTCTGCAGTCATGCTGGTTTACTCTGCATGTTTGTAACAGGCCAGCAGTTGATATTCCCTAGTGGAGGTGGTGCTCCAACCATAGAGCACAATGAAATTAAAGCAAGAAGCACTGTTTGTTTGTGTCTGGGGCAAGAGCTGTTGCAATCAGACCTCACATTTCATGACCGTGATCAGAACCAGATCAGTTTACACAGGGGATGTCAAATACACACAGTAAAATAGTTGGGGATTTAGTTTCTTTCTCTTGTTCCCAAACAAAAATATTTTATTCGATTGCACTGAACAGTTTTTGCAGAGTTTTCATGGAGAGCATTTGATAGAAATTCAATCTCTTTTGTAAAAATAAAACTGCAGGCTAAATCTGAAAACACTCTCTTCATTTCTGAAAGCCTTTTGTGCAAGCTACACTGACCAAATTCTACTCTATTTCTGCAGATTTCCATTGTATATTATTGAAACATTAAAAAGTATCTGAAATTTAAAAGTACCAAAAGGAAAAAAAAAAACCCAAACAAACTGGAAAAACTGTTAATGGATCCTATCTGCTATTTGTCTATTTGATTACAATAGCTGGCTCATAAATTGTTGCTTGCCTCAGGGTGCAAAGAAATGGCAGAAGCTTTTAAGTGCTCAATTCTTTCTGCAAATCTGGCCACACATCTGCAATATTTCCCTCACAAATTACAAGACAGAGGGATGACTTTCCTTCCAGTCCTAGCATTGCAACGAAGCTCCACACTCTCCATCTGACAATTAATAGATATTTTACAAAGTTAGTAAAAGAGAACACATTGGAAGTGGAATCAAATCAGAGTTACAGTTAAGGTTATAAATGTAAGCTGATAAAGCCTCTATATAGGCTACACTATATGGTTATACTTAAAAAGAATTCCAGCCATACCAGGTAACATTTGCACAGTGAAACAAACTCATAGATATTCATAGATATTCTGCACTTAAAGCATTTGCAATCCCAGGGGAATGTAAACCTATTTTAAGGACTTTTTTCCCCTATTCTCATTTCATGCCATCACCAAAGAGAGTTAAGACTGCTTCTGTTTTCATGTTCAGATTACTTTTCAAGGGTGAGCATAACTCTGAATTTAAGGTCTATGATCCTTGATTGAGGATAACCACATCATCCCTGCATTATTTTTTATCCTTAAGTCTTCCATATCTTAATATTCTGTAAACATTCCTAATTTTACATGGTTACAAATGTTATATACAGTATTTCCATGGTTTGAAGATATGCAATTATAGCCTTGTACCTACCTTTTTACATACATATTCACTGCTGTATCTAAGTAGATGGTGAGCATCCCCCAACTAAGAAAAGCTTACAAAGCATTGAGGGACCTCTGGAGATCAATGAGCAACTCTGGCTGCTGTTATGTCAGCTGGAAGGTGATTGCAATAGCTATGCAAGGTTGGTATTTGCTGAGGGGAGAGATGGGAAGAGTCCCCTTTACACAATGTCTTGAGGCTTCAGGAGTCTGTGACAGCCTGAGCTGCCCCAGAAATGGTGCCTTAATGAGCAGTGAAGCAAAAGGCAATGATGCTTTGGGGAGCCTTCCAAGCACTGATGGGTGAGATGCAATGCATCAGAGAACAGTGATCAAGCTGCTTAATTAGTGAAAGACAACTCTTGATGTGAATTATCCAAATGATTCCTCAGTTTTTCAAAACCAGCATTTCTGCAAGATTTGGCTTATATTTAACAACAAGGAATTGAAATGCACGTTTTAATTCATAAGCTAGTTGCAGAACTTGACCAGTATTATCAGAGTAGTTCTAATAACTGAATTATGGAGGGGGCACAACATTTACTACACTTGCAAAATTAAGAGGCTCACCTTGAACATAATACAATACTTGACTTTGCTTCATGGTTATTCACTCTCAATGCATTTTTTTTTTCTTAATAACATCAATAAATTTAGTAATTTGCTTAGTTTGAGGGCTCAGAAGCCCAGTAGAAGACTAAGACTTGCAGCAGATCATGGAGTGCTTAATTGAGCATTACCAGGCCACACAGTTCTGCATTTAAAGAAATACTTTTTTTTGGGGGGAGAGAATTAAATTATTATTTTTTGGGGAGAGAATTAAAATATTTTTTTTCTTAATTCTCCTCTCACTACGTGTCTGAGGTCTTATCTCTGAAATATCAAAACTGGTTGGTAAATCTATCACAAGAAATAACTAACAAACAGCCTCAGAAGTAAGGGAAATCTCAAACATTTTAAAATGCACACACACACATTTTTTTCACTTTACTTGAGCTTTTTTTTTTCTCCACTTTTACATGAGTCAAAACTTACTTGAAGGCATTTATGGTGAAGGGAATGGCTGCACTGCTGGAAAATACCCAGGTAGCTACATGTGCACTATTTAAGCCTTTGCCAGGAGTCCCTGCTAATAACTGTTACATCTTCACCTCATCAGTTTTTGTAATTCCTTTTAGGATTTCAGTCTTTATGACCTACCATAAGTCTGCTTCTGTAGTCTAGTGGCCACCAAATTTTCCCTACAAATGCTTTCCCAGCTCCCTGCAGTCTGTCAAGGTTTGTAATTAGCAGCATATCATACAGGCCAGGAATATAGAAATTTGTTTTCCAAGAATTTGCCATCAGCTTCAGTGGGTTCAGGATTTCAATTACTGCTTCTAGGCCTTCTGGAAAAAAAAAACAAACCCAAACCAAAATATACTCCATGACACACAATCTCATTGTTCTAAACCTTGAAAGGATACAAATCGTAATCCATTTTTTGAGAACCTCAAAATTTAACTATTTAACTGCTGTTCATCAAAAGAAAACAGTAAATATGGGCTAACCTATTATTATAAATTATGTAAGTAATATTTTTTTTCTTTATTGAAAGAATAAAGATGCTAAGACTTGCTAAGCAAGTCTGTAACATGCACAGTGTATTTTCCAGTGTTTCATAAGATGTTTAACATGTGGTCTTACAGAAACACATGGACACCAGATGCACAGAAACAAAAATAAACCTCAGAGCTCCAAGGACCCATTTCAAGGTATCTCTTAGGTCAATCCTCTGCAAACTAAGAGTCTGAATCTGTACAACTTAGTCAACTCAAGCCTCCATTATTTCAGCACATAAGTATCATATCCCAAACAGTCTCCAATGCAGAGAAACTTGAGTACCTGAGCCAAGGGCAGCAGGGTCCTGTGCACCCAGCTGGGCATTCTTACTCTGATAAATTAAAATGTTTGTCTGAAACACTTCTCACTCCTGGATTAAAGAGAGAAGAGCTGGTAGCTCACTGCCCCAGACAATCCTCTCTTCCTACTGGTCTGAGTGAACTGAGAGCTGGCAGAGGCTCAGTGATGAGGGTGGCTATGCCCCTCCATCCCCACCATGGATAGCAGTTGGCCAGCTAGTGCACAGTTTCACAGTAGGAGCCAAATGACACACTTCTCTTTGAATACAGCTCAGCACAGGCAGCAGCAGCTCTTAAGCTCACTTCCTAGCATTTAAATATAACTACCTAACTTATTGCTCTACAAGTAATATGGAGCAGGTCAATGAAACTCAGCATTTCCAGTTCAGGTAAATGAATTAACTTTTCAGCATTCAGCCAGCACAGCACTGGAAGGAAGAATCCAGCAGCTTCTTCCAGCCAACAGTGCTGCCAATTCACTGCTGAAGATAAAATCACTTCAAGCTGGGTCTGCAAGAGGAAAGGCAGGCCTGCCAGCAGCAGGAAATCTAGGAAAGAGGGAAATGTGGTTTTTACCATCAAGGAGTAAGGACAAGCCAACACGATGCTGAATTGCTTCAGTGGGGCTGAGCCATGAGACAGGGCTGGGGTGTGTTGGGAAGAGGGGCAGGGATCAGCACAGCCCCCAGGGAATCCACACGTGGATGGGTTCCTGCTATTTACAAGTCCTGAAGCTCAAGTTAACTCTTAGGGACAAGCTTAGACTTCAATGAGGGACCTGGAAGACATCTGATCATGCCAAGAGCTCTCATGCCCAGAAAGTAAAGTTTACCATCATTACAAATGTGCAAGAAATGAAAGTTTCAAGAGCATTCACAGCTGGATGTGGAGCTGTCTTCACAAACTGTAACAGCAGGTGATCTTCTTCAAACAAGTATCATCTTGACAGGAGATATCTATTTAATTTATATTAAAGTACTAACCCATGTAAAGAATTTAATTTATATTAAGGTACTAACCCATATAAAGAATTTGTGGTGATTAAGAAGCTCCTTTCAGCCAGCCATGCCCTTCAACATCATCAATGTTACTCTGGTGGCCTCTCCACCACCACCTGGGTCCTGCCAAGAGGTAGCAGAGCAGGAAGAATGATGCAAAAGATGGCAAATTTGTTTTTTAAAGGTGTTCTGTATGAATACAACTGCAGCCTGTAGAGAATCATTTCACCAGATCTTTTGCAATGTTAACAACGTGAGGAAGTTTTCAAAAGTGCTTTTTTTTTTTCTTAATTCTCCTCTCAAAATTCCCAATAATTCATATTTTTTTTAATAATGCTGTAAAAGTCAAAACCACTTCAATCTTCTCTTAAGATTTAAGGTATCTATGAGCAGGAGTAGACTGTTTTCAAACAAATATAGTTTAAACTCTTGAGCCTGGCAAACTCATAGACTCTGCACTTCCTACTGTAGCTTTAGCAAAATTCTTCTCACCCTGTCAACTGAAAGGTCTGCTTTGTTTCCTTTCATGAATGTGTGAAATGCCATTACTTTTATCATCTTTGCAGAACAACAAAGATGACAAATGGATTTTCAAAAGTACCTTCTTTTATTTTCATAAAGGTTTAATTTGTAAAACTCTTTTATTTTTTTTTTTCTTCTACTTTATTCTTAAAGTATATTTAAGCATTTGTTTCCCAAATTCAGTATGTATCTTCCATGTATTGCTCTGGAAAATAAAATAAAAATTATATACTCAGGCACTCAGTAGTTAAAAGGATGTAAGATTTACTGTTCAAGCTACCAGAAAAAAATTAGAAAAAGTTTCATAGAAACTATACAACACAATCAAAAAAATGATAATTAAAAGGTTTAATTATCCTCTTCCTACACTGTCCTTCAGAAAGGCTGTGATTTCATATTATCAAGAGTAACAGACATTAATTACTGCTTAACATGTATCATGTTCATGCATGTCTCCAGGGGCTGCTAATGGTTTTGTTCCCTGCATCTCTGCATGTTCTACAAATAAATCATCCTGCATTTGGGAAACGTGTCTGTCCACCTCACTTCCCCAACTCCAAAACTTTTCTCCTGCCAGTGTTACCATAGAAGAAAAGCACCATCTGTCTGTTCCAAATGTGGTCTTACTCATTTACCACTTTCACCTTACAGTTTGTATATGCTGCTTGTCACATTATCTTCTTTTCCCCCAACTTCTCTTCAAAGCCCAGAAGAAGAAGAAAAAAAGGCCACCAATAATGAAAGACCACATGGTAACCATGACATCATTTTTTTCAGGTTACCATATAGTGATTAAACTTCATTTTTTTTCCAACTTGCACATCATCGGAGCTTCAGAATCACTTGCAAATACTTTGCCCTAATATTGCAAAACTTTACTAATTCATTTCAGAATTTTCAGAACAGGAACAAGCATTTCAGCTGAACTCAGAAGAACATTTCCATCATTACCATGCAACATTGACTCTCAGCTGCAGCTTCTTCTGGTGCTCAGATGTTTGAAACTTTTACAGACACAACTGTCACTCTTGCTAAAATTGAGTAGACCCCAGAACACACCCTTTCTGTGGTCAGAAAATTGTTGCTGTGCATGGATAACCCAAAGACGAACTAAACCTACAGCTCTTGTTCTCTGGAAAGATGTATGCCAATTTGAAAAGGTTCCCTGTTGATATTTTACTTTGAGGAAGAGAAAATAAGTGGTTGTCACAGGAAGTATTCCAGTGCATACATGGCAAAGACAAAGTGTGGAATGGTTATTTTACTTGCTCTTAGTTCAGAGAAGGAGTTTATTAAGCATGGAAAAAGTTTAAACAAAAATAGTGAAACTTTTCTTTATGGATGGAAAAGGAATATTTTCATGATTGTATCTGAACAATACAGCTTCATGTATCAAAAACTTGACACTAAACCATCCCCACAGTGCTCACTTCTGAAGAGTCAGCAATTTCAGGCACACAAGGTGCAGAAGCACCAACATGACAAGAGCCATGAAGTAACACAAAAGCGGAACTGATAGATTTGTCGATTTTGGAGCTGTCAGACTGAAAGAAGCTTGGGACAACCACGACTGCTGCTGAGCAAACTGGTGTGGAGGTGAAGATGTCTGTCCTGGCAGGGTGAGCTCTTGAGGGTAACAGTCATCAATCACCATCCATTTATCAGCACTGTTAAAAATAACCCCATTAACTAAGTCTCATGCAAACAAGGCAATGCAGCATCATCTGTTAATGAAAAACAAAATTATAAATCAATTATATTATAATATTTCATCTTGATGGTGAAAAGGCTGCACATAGGGAGCTTGCCAAAAACACAGCTTTGAAGATGTATCAGCCTCTGTGTATCCCCTCTACTCCACACTTGGCAGTTTTGTATCCCCTATTGCACTAGATTTCTTTATACAACTCCTGCTACTGGCTCCCTGCTGAGAGTTGTCACCTATGGCTAGGAGTTCACTTTCCTGTGAAGCACACATCTCCCAATAGTCCCAGATAAATAAGTTTGGCAAACATCTGCAATTCTTTTGCATCTCAGGCTGACTCTGCAATAGCTGTCAGGCCCTTTCAGGAAGGTGCACAGACACCCTGTCTGCCCAGTGTCAGCCCCACCATATCATGGCAAGACATGACAGGCTGTGATGCAAAGGACTTGACCAGGTAGCCCTGGCTATTGCTGAGCCTGACTCATCCACCTGGCCAGGTTAAGTAGTTGAACCTCTCTGGAAGGGGTTTGCAGTCTAAAGCTCTGAGGTGGGAAGGGCTTAGGTAGTGCTGGTCCTGCTCAGGGTCAGAGGATGCTCTGAGGGATGTTTTTTGGTACTGTCAGACTCCTTCTCCTGTAGTGCACAAGACCATGGAGCTGAGGCATGACTCTTTCTCTGGATGCATATTTAAATAAAAGCCTTACCCAAGAAACTCTCTACCACAGGTATCAGTATGCAAACACAGCTCTCTTCTTCTGTGCCTCTTTAATTCATTTTATAGTCCTTAAGTCAAACAGAGGAGAACAAGGAACTTGGGCCATTCCTTTATGTTATTGGTGGGAAAGGCCATGGGACTGCAGCTAGAATTTCTTCCAGTGATGACCAACCTGCCCTAAATAGAAAAGGAACATGATACAGCAGACATGTCGATGTCTAATAGTTCCAGATGTGCTCCCAGTGAACTTGGCAGTAAAAATCTGGTAAAAATTTGTTGATGCCGTAATCTAGCTGGGGGATTTGTCATAATGAGAAATAACTTTTACAGAATGTTCTTGGTTCAACCTGACATGTTGATAAGCACGGGGTACAGCAAGAACACTTGTCCCGCCTGTTTGGGGTTTGGCTGCACACAGTGAGGACCCACTTCAGCTTGGAAAAAACATTTAAAGGACTCAAACTTTTGCTTCATGTACTTAGAGAATGGGGTAGGAGGTAAGATCACGTGAGGTGGTTCCTGGAATGGAAAAAAAAAATAACTGCTCAAGAAATGAGATGGGGAATGAGGAAAAAAAAATTATAAACCAGGCTTTTGTGACTATTTCCATTCTTCATTTTGGGAATGTCATGATAAAGAAAGAGTTTTTTCTTTTTGTATGAAGAGCTTTGATGAGGGAAACAAATAACAGATGCAGATTTTCATACGTACATATGTATGTAAAGGTAGAAGTACAAAAATATAGACATGAAGGGTAGACAATTCCTAGAAAGTAGCTAGTCCTTCCTTTTTTTGCCAATAAATAGAGCTACTGGGAGCAGGAACAAAGGGATGTGTGTCTGACATAGGTGGGATATCTGAAACCCTTCATTTCAACTCAGAAGTAGCCATCTGCTAGAGAAACTCTTATGGTAGTGGGGCAAGTTTTGGTTTTCTCATTAGGAGGGGGAGATGATTCTCAGGAGAATTCTCAATATCACTAATTCTTAAAAAGCACCAAAAAAAAATCAAACAAAAAATGAAGCTCTTAAAATGAGACAAGAAGGAACTGATTGTGTTTTTCAGTGCATGGTGGATGGCAGCTTTCTCTGAGGATGGTGACCATACACAGGCCCACAGAGGTAACCAAAATTCTGTGACAAAATCTTTCCTGGATTAAAACAATACAGATGCTTGAAAGTTACATGGAGCTACACCAGTTTATTCCTGTCAAGAAATTGCCAGTTGTCCAGATTGCCATATCCATCCACCTGAGAGGGTAACAATATCAAGACATTCAGATTCCCTGATGAGAGCTGGATGACAAATGGAAACTGCTCTGACTTGATAGCTCATCATCATTACTCACTATTTACATAGCACCAGTAATGTGCACTTTGGGACTTAACCAAAACTGTCTAGAAGTCAAGCCTCAGGAGCAGCAACTACTTATTGCTGTTGTCATTCCAGCAGGTGAGCAAACCTGTAGCCTCCCTCTTTTCAGTTTATTTACATCTGTAAACACAGATCATAGAAGAGCATAAGACCATTTCTAATGGTAGGCTTTGTAACCCAGCTTTCTACATAAAGAAATGAAACCAATTCCTGATTTTAGCAATTTACAGGTGAGGAAGATGAGTGGGAGTAAAGGTATTTAAGTTTGCCAAAATAAAGATGACATAACAGGTACTGAATCAATGAATACATGCTGTAGTTCACACCGAGGGGAGCTGCAAAAGTGGGAACATTAGGTGATTCAAGATTAAATAATGACATCCAGCTCTGGTGAGGTGGAGAGACATGTCTCAAACACCAGACTTGGACAGAAGAAAGTTTTGAAGGAGCTCTGAATGCAGAGAAAGCTGTAGAAAGAAAGGAGATGAGCTCATGGTCTGAGGGAGTGAAAGACAGCAAGAGAACATTCACAATGACATTGCTGATACAAAAAATAGGCCATACTAGTGTAAGAAGCCATTTTAAGCTTGATGAAATTTGGAAAAAGACATTCTTAATAGTTTAGGTAAAATCACTTCATCATCATAGTTTGAAAAGTTGATATAATTACTTTTTCTTTAAACAACGTTACTTACACATTTTCCATAAAAAAAAAATATTTCTGCTCCCATTTATTTCAAATATCCTTTAGCCTTACCAGTCATAAATCACAGAATATCCATCTCCATTACATTGCTATTGTAATTACCAGATCCATCACTACATAAGTAAATCTTTTATGGCTCTGATTGCTGGGGAACAGGATGGCATAACAGGGAAGGATCACTCTGAAAAAAAGCAGGTCTTTTATTTCCTTGTACTGGCCACTACCAGACACAGGCACAGGCTAAGCCATGCTTTGGTCCAGTGTGTTATTCTCATTTCCTTGGGGTTCTGAATCATTTCCATTAAAAATAAAAGAAAATTAAAAAACCCCACCTTCCTTTCATTCCTGTTCAGCTTTGCTATTTCCAGAGCACAAGAACATTCTCAACACTTCTTATGGTATTCTCTTCAAATATACATTTTACAATAGTAATTTTAAACTACAGAAAATTCTACAAATATGTAAAAGTGCTGAGTTCAGATGTTCATAAAACCTGACTCACAAAATTCCTGAAAAAGAACAACAGATGTTTCCCATTTGCTTCTGTGCTACTGTATTTATTTAACTACCCTTCCTTTTAAGAGCAAAATTCAAAAGAAAAAGGGAATACCCAGTAAAAATAGGCAGCAAATAATGAGAACTGGATTTTTATCAGAAAACATCTCCTTTACTTGAGTAGCTTTAATACCACCATTTCTTTATGAAAGAATACCCCAAACACATCAAAGTACTGAAAGTAAGTGACCTTTTTGAAGTCCTTTAAGCACAAACATTAAAATAATGGAGCAAACCCAACTCTTTTTTTCATAAAGCAAAAGCAAGACTATGAGTTGAGTTTGACACATCAGCTGTGTGCTTTTAACTTACAGCAAGGTCAACATCAAGTGAAATCAAATTATGAATCTTGATGTGGGGGCAGGAATCATGTACAGGAATCCATCCTAGCTATTCGTGGTTAAAGCAATTTAATTACTCAAGGGTGTTTTGTAGCCTGTCAGTCTCTTATAGCACGGACTAGCAATCAATTATTTCCCTTTGAGGTATTTTTATCACACATTTTTGTATTTTGGCATAAAAAGAAAACACAGCCATTGCATCAACATTTTTCAAGCGACATCAAGCATTTTTACATGCTCAGAAAAGAATAAACTTAACTGAATCTGCTCTTGCTATAAAGTGAATTTTGCACGATGGAATTTCAGTTATATAAAAAATGTTAGTTTCAGTGATATATTTTTATTAATTTAAAATATGTCCCACTTAAAGCTCTGGGCTTAAATGCTAAATGTTTGTAAAAGCTTCTTACATACACACTCTTAACAAGGTCTAGAAATAAAGCCTTTCTTGCCTCTGTTCATCCCCAGCTCAGCCTCTCCCAGCACACCCTCTCATCCTTTCAGCTCTCTGCCACTGCCAAGGTCTGGAGAAAGCCTGGGAAAGGGGATGCTTCGTGTGGAGCAGCTGGGAGGTCACCCAGCACCTAATTGCTGCGAGCAGCGTGCTCTGCTCTCAGGCTCCTTGTCCTCAGACAGCAGGGTGGTCGGCTGGAGCACCCTGGTCCCACTTGAGCTGATGGGACAGGCAGCCAATATTTCTATCAGCATGAGCCAAGGGTTCAAAAATGACAGCTTAAACTTGATCAGTTGCAGTCAGGAGAAAGGGAAACTGTAAAGCAACGCTACGTTCACTGTGAGGATCTCTCAGCAAAGACACACTTTGCCACAATCAGTGAATTATTTGAAGGGGTAGGAGCAGGATGTGTGCATCAGCCTCCTGCTACCACAGTGACCATGTCTCCAGTGCTGTCTTGCCAGTCACAGAATCACAGAATCACAGATATTAGGGGTTGGAAGGGAGCTAGAAGATCATCTAGTCCAACCCCCCTGCCAGAGCAGGACCACCTAGACCAAGTCACCCAGGAACAGATCCAGGCGGGTCTTAAGTGTCTCCAGAGATGGAGACTCCA